>JBBYHK010000009.1:6272212-6284876 GCA_038382065.1 Adansonia grandidieri
TACTAATTTAAGATATATTTTTATTTTTTTGAATTGATGAGATGTAAACCCTTTAATCATTTAATTTTATATTAAAGATAATATCATTAAATTAAATATATATTTTTTATTAATTATTTATAATTATTTTTTAAATATTAAAAATCTAACTTAAATGAACCAAACGATTTAATAATTTAAACTGACTGATTCAAAAACCTAAGGTCTAATCCAGTATGGTTGGTTTACCTCAATTACGTAGCTTCCTAAACTCATAATAGAATCTCCCAAAAGAAAGAAAGAAAGGAGAAAAATATGCCCAGAAATTGTCCTTTTATTCTATATTATATAATATACAAGCTTCCTGATCTCGTCATAGAAGAATCTCCCAAACCCAAAAAATCTGAAATAAAACATCCTTGAAAAGCTTTGTATATCATTATCAGGGGTAGATATAGAATAGAACACAACCTTCTGATTCTCAGAAAAGGAAGGGTATATAAAGCTAAAAAAGGTTACGAAGGTATGACTTCGACGTCCATCGTCAGATGCCTGTCATGCCAGACGGGGATGTATTATTCGTCTGATATAGGGAAGTGCAACAACTGCTACGCTTTGGGAAGGGGAATCGTCAACAAGCTCACTCAACAAAAAGATGATCTCGAGGCCATAGTCGCCTTCTTGCGCTTTTGGCCTCCCCCACGTGACGGCGATGGCGAAGGCGAAGCCTACACCACAGCTTCTCTTCCGTTCCCTGATGTCATGTTGGTCGCTTCTGGCAGTGGTGATGATTCTTCGGGTTCGCCACCCAAGCGCATCCCCGCACATAAGGCCATATTGGTATTTTTCTTTCGGCCAACAACTTAACAACCATTTTCGAATTTAATAAATTTCAAAATTTTATATATATATATATATATATATATATATATTCAAAATTCTGCTTAAATAAATGAAAATATGAAAAAAAAAATTCACATTTTTAAGTTAAAATTATAAATTCTAATCATTAAGAAAAGATTATTTTTAATTAAGTTATAAGTGCAAGTAGCAAGTATTATATCTTATATGAAAAAAATAAAACATGTATGAGTTTGATCTTATTTTTATATGAAACTTATCTAATTATATGTTAATTTGTCTCTTCATTTGTTTGTTTTTCTTATATACAACATTTGAGTATGATTAGTAATTTTTTATAATAGTATATTCATAAAATGAAAAACAAATTAATTAACGTATTAGTATGGAATTAGACAAATACAATATACAAAATAAAAGCAAACTCATACATAAAACTAAATTTATTCACGAGCAGAACTAGACATAAGGGTTTTTTATAATCCATGCCAAAATTTGATTACTATATAATTATAAAATTTATAAATAATTTTTAATATTTTTATATATTTTAAATAATAAAATTAATTTTCTAATCGAATTAACTGAGCTGAGATACATCAAATTAGACCAATAAAAATTTTTTGTTTGAGACCAACCGTCTAGGATCATGGACACTTTTATGTAAAACTTGAACTTAGGAGTTTGATTAAGACAAATCTCATTGGCATTAGGGTTTTGTATTTTATTTGAAAAATGTGAGAATTTTTAAGTTTTGCAAAATTGTTTGGTTTGTTTCTTTTTATTTTCTGTTCTATAAAAAAACAGGTGAATCGTTCCCCAGTGTTCAAAGCAATTCTGGAGAACGATATGGAAGAAAGCAAGAGCGGTACGATCAAGATAAGGGAAGCATCAACCGACGCCCTGCGTGCCTTCGTAAACTACTTGTACACTGCCGAAGCACCGGAAGGCGACGAGAAGATGGGGTGCGATCTTCTAGTGTTGGCCGAGCAATACATGGTGAAGCATCTGAAGCAATTTTGCGAGAAGTTCCTGTCGTCCCGATTGGATTTCGGGAAGTCGTTGACGAGATATGCCTTCGCTCACCGGTATAATGCCCAGCAGCTGCTTAAATCAGCTTTGTCTCTAATATTGGACAACATGGATAAGCTTATCCAAAGGGAAGATTATAAGGAACTTGTGGAAAAAGATCCTCGACTTGTCGTGGAAATTTATGAAGCTTTCCTCAGCAAAGTTCAAACTAAGGTTTCTAATTAGACATAGTCTAAACCTCAGGTTTCAAATAATATATTTTAGATACGTTTGACTTAAATTATTATTTAATTAATAAAAATTATTTTTATTTAAATTTAATTATTATAAAATTATATAAATATTAATATAAAATATTTTTAATAATAAAAAAAAAGTTTGTTGTATTTGACATATTAAACCGAGTCAAGTTTTGAACAAACAAAATATTTACTATTCGAATTATAAATTTGGATAAATTAAAAGGTAATTTCATTAATAACAATAAATAAGGAATTATTGTTATTATTACAGATATGGGGTTTATATAATATAGATCAATTATGAACAAAATGAAGGAAATTGTTATTTGATCATTTCAATTGATATATAGGCAATTCATTTGAACTCGATTCCATTAGAAGTTATTTAAAAAAAATTTAACTTTTTTTTTTTTTTCTAAAATCAAGCTGTGAAACATCATCATCTATAATATAATTGTATTTTTAAATTAAATTTCAATTAATTGATACATTGTGCAAAAAGACATTTGTACAATGCCATTTCATGATTGTTGAAAGCAATCCTTGAGAATGAGATGAAAGAAAGCAGGACTGGAACTATCGTGCGATGCTGGGGGGAAGCATGGCCAGTGAACCTTCTGGTTTTGGCTGGAAAAATACCAGGTGAAGCATCTCACGGGGCATTGCGACAATTTCCCTTGTATCCAAAACTGAACTGGGTATAATGTCACTTGTAAGCTATGCCTTTGCCTTGCTCGACAAGCACAGAGCGAAGCTCCTGCTTGAGGCGGCTTTGTGCCTGATAACAGACAGGCAACATGGATAAGCTTCACTGAAAGGGAAGATTAGTATAATGAAGTTGTCCGAAATGAAGCTTTATCTCTCCAAACAGGTTGTTGATACTGCTGCTGCTCATAAGGATACTTGATTGAAATCATAGTCAAGTCTGATCTTCATCATTTGGATAATGAGTTTATTGTTACCGTCACTGTTGACGATGAACTTTCAGTATTTAAATAAAGGAAGAAAAGTTTGATATCTTTGGTTCAGAAATCTCATAAACTGGGATGCATACGATTTAGCTTTTTTTCTCCTTTTATCCCACAAAAGAGTATAAATGTACGTCAGGAATAAGGGAGGGTGGTCAGTAAGACTGCAATGGTGGTTGCACTTATCACGTGCTTGGCGCCGCTGCCGCACTTAGGTGTGCACGGACTGTCCTCCGGGCGATGACACAGTATTATGAACTTCTGCAGTAAAATGCTAGGAAGGCAGCTTGACTAGAGCCGTAAACAAGACATCTTTGCTTGCAATTGCTCGAGTTTGGTTTGAAAAAAAAAAAATCGAATTCGGCTTGATTATTGTTGAGTCTAGCTTGAGCATTTCAAACTATCAAGCAAACCGAAATCGAATATTTTAATGCTTGACTCGACTAGTTAACAACCCTAATTGAACCTTTTTATTTTTTATTAGTATTGAAAAATCTAAATTCGAATTTGAACACATAAATAATTGAATTTGAAGTTAGAGCATGATAACTAAGCTTATTTTTTACTATACAATTAAGTCTAATTAAGCAGTTTGATTTTTATCTCAAATCAAATTCAATTTTTAAAGGTAAAAATCAAACTCAAAATTCTTGCAACTTCAGCTCAACTTACCTCGACCATACTTGACACTTGGGTTTCAAACTTTCAATAGGGCATGTTATCAGTTTGATAAACAAAAGCAAACTAAAAATTATGAAAGAGAACTATTGTTTGACTTGCTTGCAGCAATCTAGAAGAACAAGATTTCTGCTATTCTTTGCTGGAAAATTCGCCTTGTTGGCTGTTGCCAGTCTTGGAGATCAGGAAAGTGAAAGAAAACTAGAGAAACATTTTAACCCTAAAATGCAAGAAATAAGCATATGGGCCATTCTTTTCTGACATTGGATATTCAAAGGTCAAGACATAAGCATTTTGCTCAAAATGTCGAGAAAAATTTTATTTCCACCCCAAAAACACAGATTGGAGTTGATGAGAAAGACTGACGGTTTGGGTATAAATCATAATACAAAATTTATACACACTTCTTAGCTGATTATTACTAAAGAAAATCCATTTTATCCTAACTCTTTCCTTTTCCCTAAATTATCCGTGTCCAACATATATTTGGACATGAATATAGGAAGACGAAAGATATAAAAAAAAACCTTTGAAAATTTTGAGCATACTTATATCAGACATACTCATATCTGATACTCATCCCGATTCTGAGTAACATAGAAGAAAATTTCTTGCTAAACCAACTTAAAAGAGTAGTAAAAGTTACTAAAGGAAAGATATTTATTCCTGCTACGAACTAATAATTTCCAGGTAAAGCTTTCTAAACGGAAGAAGAGAATTGCTGCGCCTCTGTTTATGTTCAACTTCATGGCTTTAAGGTGAACTTGCCAGGTTCACTGTAAGTTTCCTCCAATTGCTCCAATTTGTTGATTTTGAAACCCCTGGTCCTCAGTTCTTCCGGATTAGTAGTATCTTTGTAGTCAATCCTATCGAGGAGCCAGCCCTTGTTCTGTATCGATCCTCCTACTTTAACCTGTTTCCAAAACTATTGTTATTACTAAATTGTTTTGGGACTGAACTAAGCCCGAATCCCAAGGTAAAAATGTCCTTCAAACGAACAAAATAGCCTTCCACATTTACAAAGCAGACAAGGGTACATCCTTGTAACAAAGTTTGAATATTCTCACAAATGAAGGGTAATGGGTAAACTGTGTGAATAAGAATCTAAGAAACTAAAATTCGTGGATGCCAACACATTTAATTATGTGGAAAAATCAAAGCTTAAAACATCTAATTATAACAACGACAAACCTATTAAACATTGTTGCAAAAGAGTGCACGGAAAAGATCAAAAGTAAGAACAGATTAAATAATAGCATACATCTAGCATCAATTTATCATGGCATACCTCTGCACCATCAACAGAGTTGATGATAAGAGCTCCATCCAAGGATAGATCTTCAAGAAAGATATTGCGGCCCTTAAGGACCATGGTAGATCTTTGAGAGATAGAGCAACTTTGACGAACTTTGCTTTTGATCTCAGAAAAAGTCAGCCCCCATTTTGGCTTCCATTTAATACGCGGCCACACTTCCACCTCTTGTCCATTGAAAACCTGTTTTACTGGACCCTCCACTCTGACACCAGCCTAGCAAACAGATAAAAATTGGAAACCAAAAGATTTAATAATAAAATCAGGGATAGGAGGGGAGAATGAAAAAATATTCTAAATGAGACAGATTCTATCACTTGAATTTAGCCAAAGAATAGCACGATCACCTTTTTAAGGATGAGACTGTTTGCACGATAAATGGCCATTTCTCCAGAAGTTGCACTGTGATATGGGTTCCCTTGTGGTACCTTAATCAAGATTGAGAGAACATTAATAAATAGAATCAAACTTGACAAAGATGCCCAGAACAGCAAACTAATCACCAAGGGCAAGAAAGGTGATGATTCCCAATATCCAAATAGGAGCCTTGGTACTAAGATATAGACAATACAGAAGTTAAAGGTTGCTTGGTTGAAGAGTAACCAAGAACAGTTTAAAGGACACAAAAAGTGATAGCATTACAAAAAAAATAAATAAATAAATAAATAAAAATAAAAAAGAAAATCCTATAATGATGACCACCATCTAAACAAACGTAACATATCCCTCGAAAAAACTCTGTTTGTTCTTTCTCAAAAAAAAAAAAAAAAAAAATCTCCATATTCTTCGAGTTTGAGCATTATATTTTAAGAGAATTAATGAATCCAAAAGGAATTAATTCCCTTATTTGATAAAATTCACCGTAAAATAGTTCCTATTAAAATATTTGGCTTAATAATACTAAACACAATAATTAGCATATTTAAACCTGTCTGGTGAAATAAAAGAAAAATGATTTTCAAGCAGAGTTGTTCTCACTCTTAAAATAGATTCCTGAAAGAAATTGCACAACATATTTTAGACGTTATAAATTTTCTATATTTTGATCTTCACAGAAGAACCTAATTATACTGTCAATCCGTTTGTTTATAGGCCAACCAACACCAGAAATCATGGATTTGCTGTGAATTGACATGCTAGATTGTTATATAAAAAATAAAATAAATAAATAAATAACAGATAAACAGATAAAGATGGACTCTAGAAAGTATCAGAACATATTTTCACCTTGGCAGCATCCTCAGGGTTGTTTTTCACAGGTGCATAAGCAAGCCAAGTATCTATAACCTATACAATTGCATACATCAGGTCTGGTGATGAGTAAATATTTTAATAGAAAATTCTACAGGATCAGAAAAGAAGCATGTTCCTATCTGATTGCAGATAGGAGTTAAGGTCTATCAAGACCAAAAGCTGACGTGAAATTACAGGAAAGGCTTGAAACCACCAATTACCGTAAATCCAACTTTTGCCGTAGGGGGCAATGTTTTAGGATAGTCTTGCATCATACACTCTAGTCGAGTTGAGGACTTAAATGATGTTTTGCTGGCATCTTTATACCTGCAGTAATACAATATAAAAAAGATTACATGGTTAAGACTCACTCTCTTCTTTACAAGGATTTGAATAGGCAAAATTCACAAATTAGAATCTTGTGACATCAATAGTCTGATCAAAATTCAGTTGTTGAAGATTTTCCACCATGATCCGGAATCAACTGAATCTAACTTCTTTAATTGCTAGGAAACTAACAATAAAAGGATCTTGATGTTTTACTTTGGTATCATAACTACTTAAAAAACCGGAAGACATTTCCTACAGCAGTAAAATTCTGGGAAAAATACAATTCTTAAATGTCTGTGACAACCCGCCGTGAAAATTCAACAGAGGATGCAAATGAGCTTACTATTTATTTCAAAATTCCATTATGTTACATTTTCCCTAGAAATTCTGTTTCTCACATTGCTTCACATGGCATACATGCTTTGAGGTTTATAAAAGAACTAATGAATTAAAAACGAACTATACAAATTTTTTATTTCAAAATCTTGTTATAAGCAACAAGAAGCTGAAAAATCACCCATAAAACAGAAGACTAACAAGTTTCAATCATAATCAGCCAAAAAAAGAAAAAGAAGAATTACTTGGGATTAACAAATTCCTTTATAACACCTCCTGTTTTAGTCAGCTCCTTGATGTATGGACCAATCTCCAAAATAAGCTGCAAAAAAGTACCAAAAAATAAAAGGATAAGGAGGGGAAGAGCAAATAGACAAAGAATGGAAAGTCCCACAAATGGATGTGGTACTACATTACAAAAAAGTGAGACCAAATTCCATAAATGTCACCATGATGAAAATGATAATTTCAGTAGGTGAAAAAACTTCATAATTTTTGGTACTTGTAACAATAATGATTATAAGTAAAGAATCCATGCTAGAATCAGAACTGAAAAATCTGATAAAACTTCTAAATGCTCATTTTCTTTATTCATCACACTAGATGTCCCTTAGAAATTAAACATCTAAATAATGATTTGTGCCAGAAAAATTACTTGGTTTATATTTCCAGGGAAAGGAGAATAACCAGTCTCACAATTAACATCTCCATCGGGATGTCCAGTGGCTCTAAGCAGAGGATCAAGCTGATTGTACTCCACATTGATCACCATCAATCTCCCTGAAGTCAATTTCATGGCGCATTACAAATAATGATGTACAAACACAGGGCCTTCGGTGCCTAAACCACCAACTATAGCACAGTTGTATTATATGTATGTGTGTGTGAGAGAAAACAAAAAGGAGGGGTAGGTGGAGAAAAAGAGGCAACCATGCACCATCCTATATCATCAAATACTTCAGCATGAACAAGCAAAAGCAAAAGTGACACCAAAGAAATCAGAAATTAGTGAAGTATAGACCTGTTAGTCCAATGTCAACATCCATAAAGAAACAGGTATAAATACCATCACTATTGACAGTTCTGGCTTCCAAGAATTAAATGAGTGCATGTACAAATACCATCACTATGAGTAAGTTTGGTAATTCCTCCAATGGCTTCTTTTGCTTTCCTTTGAACAGCAAGAGAGTTGACCTGATATTGTTTAGTAGCACTGACTCCCAGTGATGCCGGAATGGCCTACATTGAAATAGTATAAAATTTTATTTATAACCAGTTTTGCGCTGTTAATATAAGAAACTAAAGATGAAAAGATGAAAACTTTAACTGTTAACCTTGAACAAAAGTCCATTTGTGTCCTGAAAAAAGAGAACCCATCTCAAACCAGCATCATGCCTAGCAAAAAGTGATGATACAAGTATGATTTAGAATATAAAAAGTCATCCATTACATCAATTTCCAAAAAGGAGACTTTGTTTTTTTAAAGCAATGTAGATAAAAGTCAAGACAATTAAGATCAAGGGGTCTTACAAAACAGTTACTTTTAAGTATATGATTGCTAGATTACTACCTTATGCAAATGGCCGCAGTCAATTTGTTTCAATGTTACAGCTTAATATAGATTAGAAACCAAAATTTTTGTCTTACTACCATAAGGAGAGGCATGGGCAGGAGCAGACAGAAAATATCGTCATATAAGGAGTTTCCATGCCATAAAGAAATTTGTTTATGACAAAAGGTAACATATAAACATAAAGGAAACTCGCAAAGGCATGAAAAAAATTTTAGATTCCAGAATCCAGATTTTAGAAGTGATATAAGCATTTGAGACATACCATACTTTCAGCAGGCCACTAGAATAAAGAAGCGAGTGCACATCCCCATGGCCATGCGGTTTTGTCTAATAAGACCAGAAAAGATTTCAGGAAGAACCTAATGGTTTTATCAACTAAAAATCTAAAATATAACCATTGCTTTGTATGCAGCATTTATGATCTTTACCTGAAATTTGTATTTGTTATGAGGGTCCAAAGCAAGCCTAGCATCATTATCATCTAAGCATGCAACTTTTTCCTGCAAGAAAATATGACACTTGATGTAAAGCGACTTAACAACAGCTTTCGCCAACAACACAGAAACGAGTGATTGCAGACCTGCTTAAGAAGTTTAACTTGTGTAGATTTCATCCCAAAATAAGAATTTGATTCCAAAAGGTCCAAAGTACGGCTATGTGTGTCATCCGATGTCATAATAACAAATGGAATATCCTTTTGACATGTGCCTAAAATTTAGACACAAAGAGAGAGAGATACAATGAACTTAAGAGATAAAAAGAGCTAATAAGTTATAAAATGCAACAAACAACGCAATATTTTTGAAAAGAAGGTTGGAGGTTACTTAATTTTTTTTGAACTTATTGAGGCAAATTGCACTGCTTCTGCCTGTTGGACTAGGGAGATTGTTTATAAAGTTGAAACAGTTACAAAATCCAGGTGGCTTTCTTTCCATGGTTCGTGCACTAAGCAAAAGCTCATACATTTCTACAACTGAAAGAGACTACTCTGAGCTGCTCACTTATCTAGCATCGGTTGCTGCCATTCATAATACTGAAGGACAACACCTCATTTTTCTTGATCACATGGAGAAGCAATATTTAAAATGCTACATAATGTGGAAGGCCTCCTAACAAATGAAATGCCATACAAACCTTGTGTAAGCCTGCTGCTAGCTTCCTGAAGAGCCAGAATAGCCTCAATGTAGAGCTGTAAGAAACATGTTCCAGTTGTGGTCTCTGCTGGAAGTGCCACCTGATAGGTGTAAAAAGTAGCTAGTCAAATTTTCTTTGAGGAAGCAAAACTAGTCAAGCGTGTTTGAACAAGTTTAATCAATGCAACATCAAATATGTGATCAAAAAAGGAAAAAAAAAAATATCCAGTGCAGACAAGCATGAGTCATGGGAACCAACACTAAACACAAAAGTATTTATCAATTATATTTTTACTACGTGGAATTCTGTAGCTTTTATGAAATCAAATTATTGGAATTAAATGCATAAACAAAGTATTAACTGTCGGTGTCACTCTATAGGTTATCTACCTTAATTCCATTATATCCAAGACGTTCACCAAGCCCACCTGCAACAAGAACAAATGCAGCATTTTGGGCTTCTTTAACACCTGCCTCCTCAAATTTGATGAAATTATCATCACCAAAAGAGAGAACTTCTCCGGTCGGAACCTGCAAAAGAAATTCACTCTTTTTAAGACAAAGTTGCACAGAAGACTGAAGAGAAGGATGTGACAAAGTTCAAAAAACTTTGTATTAATGTCAATTTACATTAATATGAATCATGTAATTTAGGACAACCGGATATTGATTAAATCATAAAAATTTGAATAAAATAAATTAAAGTTTCAAAGTGAAAGAATAATTTCGTTACCGAAGGTGTGAAGCCATCGTACGGGTTCTTCCCTGCTTTTGAATCCGCTAAAAGCTCCCTAGCAGTTTTAATATACGATGCCAAACCCCCAGGATAGCTTGAATTCAGCTTAGCAACCTATAAAGAAAAAGGTTCAATGCTAAAAATCACTTGCACAGTACAAACATATCTAAAACAGCAGAGACTTGAGAGAATGAAAAATAAAAAAAGGAAAAAAGAACCACTCTTTTCATGCTCTTAATTTTTCTTTTCATTCATAATTTTATTGCATCTACCAAAGCAAATAAAAATCAAGCTTTGATGATTAAAAAAAAAATCAAATCACAGTGGAATTTCATAGCTTCCAAAAAAAAAAGAAACCTGAGCGAAAAATGCTTTCTTTTGGTCGTCCTCGACGCCAGGACCTGCCCAATGCTGAAACAAATGGCTCTGCCCCATCCCCAACAACATCTTAGCCAATTCAATCTGCCAAACGACAGAGCACATTATTCACATATTGGCAGATCTAAGTTTTTCATTTTTTTTTTTTTTTTGAGAAGGGACATGCAAGACCTGATCCGGAGAAAGGAGTTGGAGATTCTTGACAAGATTAGGAGGCCAATCTCCAGCGTTGATATTGTGGTTGGAAAGAATCTCCGCCGTCATCGAAGCCATTCTCGCTGGAATAGTACCCTTCTTTTTTTTCGAAGAAAAAAAGAACTGAAGAAGAAGAAGGCTGAGAAGAATTTTACGTAAAAAAAAAAAAAAGAGTTCAAAAATGGAACTTAAACAAATAGCAGTAGAATACAGTAGAAGAAGAAGATCGTGGAGACTGGAGAGAATGTCGCCTTGAATGATGGTGAGCGGTTACCGGCTACTATTGGTTACCAACCGTTAGTTTATACATGGGCCCACCTCTTCACTCGCCAACAGATACACGATTACATGCGCCTGGCTGGCACCCGTACGCCGGGGTTACCCATCTTGGCCGAATTGTACATATAAATCTTTTATTCGAATTGGGTATAGTCAAATTATTATTTAATTATAAAAAATATTTTATATAAAAATATATAAAAATTAAAATTTTTGATAAAAAATTTCATGTGGGTAATTTATTTTTTTAATATGTATACAGTATTAAATAAATAATATGTATTTTTAATTTTGATTATTTTAATTTTAATATAAATTATATGATTTTACATTTTTAATTGATTTGCGTTTTGTATTTTATGTTGAAATTATAGTAAATAAGAATTTTTACAAACATTAAAAAAACACAGAATTTTATACTCTAATTAATTTAATAGATCAATTTGGAGACATTTATGTCCAAAATTTAAAAAACTAAATCAAGTTTAAATAGGAAATAATAATCAATGGTAATTTTAATAATATTCACATTTAAAATCTTAATTAATTTGTCTTCTACTGATTAGTATAAATAGATGTTTTAACCCTCAAGGATCACTATGTAGTTTGTAGGTTTATTAACGTTTAAGATATCGTTTTACTTTATATTTTTTGATAAATTAGGGATGAGAAAGGGTGCTTAAAATCAAACCCAAGCCATACATTGTAAAAATAGATGTTTCAACCTTCAATAAGTATCATATATGAACATGAAATTATTTTGTATTACTGTATTTTTACACAGTTCAAAACTTATAGTGATTGATTTTGTTTAATCTTTTTCATATTTCTTCCTCAAGATTTTTTTAATTCAATTATTTTAAACAAAATACTAACATATATATATATATATATATATATATATTAGCAATGCTACAAGCCTTGCTTACTTGAATCACTTCCTCACTTTTCACTTTGTGATGGTAAAGAGCTAAAACTTTCATTCAACATTTAGTAATATGAAATTGTCTTTAGTCTATAACAAGAAAAGGATACTTTATATATATTTTTTGTTATGTAAATTACATTTATTTTTTGAAATTTGAAAGTATTATTGACGATTAAAATGATTAACTAAATTTAGGACTGAGCAGTCGGTCAGTTCGGTCGGTTCGGTCAGAAAAAATTAAAAATCGACTTAACCGAATTAGTCGGAGGAATCGACCGAACCGACCGACTTTATAAGTACAACTGAACTAACCGAACCGATCAAATTTCGGTCGGTTTGGTCGGTCAATTCGGTTAAAATGGTTTAATATGATAATTTATCTAAACTAGCATACAAATAGACCAATACTACCTACAAATGAAACACATATTAAAACAATATATAAGCAATATTAATTATAATTTAAGCTTC
>JBBYHK010000009.1:6284976-6300743 GCA_038382065.1 Adansonia grandidieri
TGCTGCTGTGCTGCTAAGGGTTTGTAAGTTTCTTTTTTATTTTTAATTGTTTTTTTTATGTTTAATTAGGTTGAATTAGATATAAGTAATGGGCTAGGGTTAATTTTTTTTTGTTTATTGGGCTAGGTAATTGGATGTAGTCATATAGGATATTTTTGAATTGAGCTTGGGTTTAAGTGGCCTAATAATACATATATATATATATATATTGAAATTAAAAGTTAGGTTAATTTGATTAATTCAGTTATTGATTTTATTAACAGATAATCGACCGAATTAGTCTACTAAACCGATGTAAAAAATCGAAATGACCGCTCAACCGAATTAACCGAACCGACTTAACCGAATTCCTTTGATTAAGTCGGTTAAGTCGATTTTACCCGAATTTTGCACACCCCTAACTAAATTTACTAGCTCCGACAAATTTTTTTCTCATCTTAATTATAAATGAGATTTGCCTTTATTATTATTATTATTTTGCAATGAGAAAAGAGATTGCTCATAGGCCTAAAACTTTTCGACATGCCAAGCTTTTTGCTTCAACTGCCTATCAAACCTTAAAGCGTGCAACATAGCAGCTACTTCCTCATAACAAACGAAATAGCACTCTTCACTTTCTCTATTATAATAAAACGAAAACACAGAAAACTGTCTTTTTTGCTTTCTTTTTTTCTACCAATCCATCATTCTGTACTTGCATTATAGCCAAAATTTAGATAAAATTATATAAACTATAAATATATATAAAACTAAATTTGCATAAAATTATTAAATTTTATATTAAAAGAAAAATTTTAATTATAAAATGTAAAATTAATTTTAGCATTTTTGGAAGTTGTACACTTCTCTTTAATCTCGAAACTTAATAATTGTGATTATAAAAGACAAAAACTAAAATATGTATATGCTACACTAATTGAATTAAATAAAAAAATTTAATATATATCACATTAATTTCTAAATCTAAACTGATCGATAAAAATCTTATTTGATAAAAAATTCTAAAAAAAAATTGAAATGATAATTTGAAATTTTAATATGCAAAGATATCTGCTTTTCATCTTTTTTTTTCAATGTTATTGGCATCGTATCGGTACTTCAGTTTTGACATATAACGATACCGGTTATAGTTAATTTCGTTTTGGTCTTAATTGCAATCTGTACCAATCATACCGGTAGGTACCAACCTACTTCGGTGGTAGAGGTCTACAATAGCTGTACTGGTCAGTACATAATATAAGCTTGTAAAAAAAGTTAAACCAACATTGATCTTAAATTTGATAAATATTATACATAATTACTCATAAATTTGATGAATATTAGATATAATTATTCGTAAATTTAACAATCATCAAAAAATTTTAGCCTTACTACTTAAATGATATTGATTTTCTTATATTTGACGAAATTTATTTTAGAACATTATATATAATTAATTAATATTTACTATATAAAATTTTTTTAATCTCATTTTTTTTCATATTTGAAAATATTTTATATATATATAAATTAAAAATATTCAAATCTCGATAAATCCAAAATGGTATATCTAAACATATCAATACTAATATGTACCTGTATCAGAACAAAAAAAGTTAACTCATCGGTACGGCAGTGACAACCTTTGTCCATATACAATATCCATTTTTAGAATGCGGAAAGAAACGGAAACTTAAAGAGTGATTTGAAAAGATTCAAGGCTAAGTGCGCTTAAGAGTTCGTGTGGTTTATAGAGATTGCCCAACAAAAGCGTGAAGAAATCTTAGGAGAGTGGAGCTGAGGAAGGTAAGACTAAACTAAGAGAAAAGGATTATGTTCCTTTTAAATCAAGTGGAGAACTTCAAAGAAGATGAATTGTGATATAAATTAAAACCGGGTTCAGTTTTCCGGATAAGCCTGCCATTACCAAGAATATGGGAACTGAGCCACGAAAGTGATCCGACAAGTATACATTAGAAAAAAATCATGGGAACTCGTTCCGATTTGTAGATATAAATGCATCGGATAATATTGCTTTTCATCAAGGAGATTATACACCATTTGTGCCATCAAAATGCTATCAATCATTGATATTATACATATTTTTCCTTCAATATCGTATGTTGCTGAGTCTTTTGATGTTCTTTTCTGGTTCTATCTGCTACTAAGTTTAGGGAAAGCTTATGGATCTTCTTAAAATTACTAATGACTGACTGACAGGAGTTTGAAAATCTTTGGCGAGAAGTAGCTACAGAAAAACCAGAGCAGGGAATTAAAGAGTTAAGTTATAGTCCTTATGGATGAATGAAACCACCATATCCAACCAAAAACTAACGGGAAATCAATATGTTTGATCGGTACAAAGGCAAGTTTTTTTTTTTTTGAAATTTGTTGATGTATTACCTTTTGTTATGCATATATATAATATATATGTAAATTATGTGTATTATATACTTTGATAATTGAGACCATTGCCACTGTCTTAGAAGAATTTGTTATAGGCAATGTAGTTCTATCAAAATGATCCTATGATATTTTTGCACACAAGACAAAAAAAATCTTGCAAGCTAAGACTGCGAGGAAAGCTTTTATCCTATATTAATTGGTCTAAAAACAAGTATTTCTGTCTCTTTGGTTTCATAGTGTTACTGAGTGCTTGATGATACCTGGTTATGTTGCTCCAACTGCTCTTTTCTTCTCGAAGTACTTATATCCGATATCTGTGTCCGATACATAGCAAAGACACATCTAACGCTTACACCCAAGTCCGAGTAACTTAGATTCGTCTAATCTCATGTTATGTTGAATAAATTCTGTTCTCCTTACTCTCTGTTGATTTCTTTTTTGTTATTCCACGGCCTCGTAATGTAATTTTAGGGTTATTGATGCATGATTGCTATCTGGTACTACTCAAAGTGCAACTTTCATCAAAGACATTGTTTTTGCAAGTGATATGAGTGATTCTTTCCTACCCTTTTCTTTTTCCCATCAGATTTTTCAAGATTATTTTGCCTTGGTTCCATGGTTTCGGTTAACTGTTTCCTTCTTTAGTTTTAGTGGTATTCAGAATTCATACGATTTAAATGAAATTTCTTATACAAAGTTAGCTTTAATGTTCACTTTTTCACTCTTGCAGTACTAAGGAAGAAAGTTCGATGAATTCAGGCGTGATCGACATAAAATTTTTACCTTTGTAGATGGATTTTTTTCTTTTGGTTGGAATTAAGTGTGTCTTCATGATCCTTCATTTTCATCCAGCCCAAGGCCTCTTAGATGCTAATATATTTTCCTAGCAAAAGCCAGAGCTGGAGGAAAAAAGAGTGTGGATTTTGAAACTGGGAAAACAAGGACGTTTTTGCATTATTGATGAATTATTATTATTATTATTATCATCATCCTTCAATGAAAATTAGATACTGGATTAATAATTGAATTGAAGGAGGTTACCTAAGAGCAGAGTGGTATCTCCATTTGCTTCTATATTTGAGGATGAATTAATATCGGGCATAATGCAATTTCATCCTATATTGCTTAGCTGTTCATTATTTTTGAAGTACTTTATGTCAGGATACATACCCTTATCTGACACTTACATCCAAATCCGAGTAATATTTTTATCCCAACTTAAAGCTATCTTGGATCAAGATTAAAATTTTCTGTTCTTAGATAAATTAGTGTCACCTAGCTATTATGTTATCCCAACTCTTCATTTTTCTTAAAATTTTCGTGTCTGGCACATGTTCAAATATGGGTAATGGGTATATAGGGATATAATCCTCCTAAGACCCTCCAAATACATGAAAAAAAACTTAGAAAAAATTAAACATACATCCCGAATTTGAGTAACATAGCCTAGCTACAAGCCAAAAAAAAAAAACACTTCAATAGTTTGTACATGAAACACTAATTAACTTAAACATAGACTGGCTTTATTTGCATTGACATAGTTTTTGTTTTTGCAGTCACATTTACGAAATTGAAACTTGTTTTTTCCGCATTTCGCATCCATGCATATGAGCATAGATTTTCATGACATCGTCAAATACAGATGGTTGCTTGATGCAAATGGCATAAACGGGTGTTTCTAACTAGTTTCCCTTTTAGCAACGCTTCTAAATATATAGTTCTGTATACTCTGTCAGAATACTACTCAGGAAGGTGCATTCCAGCCATGATTGGACTTGTTTTAGTCGAATGCTTTGGGATGACTTGGAGATTTTATCAGAATCGAGATCAATATATCTCAATATTATAAAACAAATGTCGACAGATGCAGTTGTAGCATTGAGCACACATGTTTTAAGACCTCACCCTGTGAAGATTTTGACTATTAATGAATGGTATGCATCAGGTTTTCTCTATCAGTCTATGCTCTTTGCTCGCCCTTTTTTTTTTTTGGTGAGAATCATATCATTGTGCATCTTGAAACTGGCCATCGTTGTTGTTATTGAATAGAAGGCGTGGCTTCCCCATGCTGAAGTTCAGTACCTTGGCATTCATGTTGTATTTGATTTCTCCATCATATAGTAGCTTCCTGATGTAGTGTTCTATGTCCGAACCAATCAGTCGCAGCGTGTACTCTGTCAATGGTGCTCCCTGTTTTTTGGCATATCATGCGTTAGTTCTCTTTGAAGCAGAACATTTAGGTGTACTAAAGAAATGGAATGGTTGTTGTTCATGATCCCTCTAGGCTTTAATTTTGGAATCAGAATTATATTTTCATTTTTTGAAATGAATAGGCTGATCAAGACATGAATGCAGTGCTAAGTAGGTTCAAGATTAATCCAAACTGAAAATTATGACTGAGAATTTGAGGTTTTCACCTTGGGTCTTTTAACTTCCATCTCTTAACTCCACTAAACCATAAACAAAGATTCTTGATTCCTAGATCTTTTGGCTATGGATTTCCCTATGTTGATAGTGGCAGTTCCTATTCTGAGATACTAACACCAGTTCGAGCTTATATCAGCTAATTCTTAGTAGTTTCTGTTAAACAATCTCAATTACAACATTAAGAAAAGTGGATTATTACCTCATAGTGATCCACAAGTTCTTGGAAGTATGAATAAACTTTATTGCAAGTCTCAGGAGTCCAGACAAACTCATCAGTAGGGTCAAGTATAAGGGTGAGTTTATCCATCTGTGTTTGATCGAACTCGGAGGTTTCCGGATCAATGTAGGCAGCATAGATTCTAACGTGCCGCGTAACGCTGCTGAGCCACTGCCCTCCATATTCTCTGCTCATGTTTTTGCTCTTTACATTCAGTTGTGGTTCCACTGGCCTTGGTTGTGTTCTAGGTTGTTGTTGCCTCACCTTTTCTTTTTGCTCTTCCTCCTGCACTTTAGCTTCTTGTGCTTCGCCTACTTCAGCTTGCTGTTGAGCTGAAGCTGAAAGAATCCTTCTATTTCTGAAATCTCTCTTCCCTCCGCCCCAACCCAACATCGAGAATTCAGTGCAAGCCATGTAAGAGGAGATTGCAGCCATGTTTGAAATATTATAAGGTTTAGTGGCTTTTACTCTCTCAATGATTCTTTTATGTATTTTCCGTTTTTCATTCTGAAATTGCATTTAAGGACCCTTGTTTTTGGTAAATTCATATTCAGCTCGTAGAATTTGATCCATTAGTCTTTGTGGATAAGGGTTTTTGTTTTTATCCGAGGGGTATTTGGCTGAGCATGCATCTGAATGGTGGAGAAACAGAGAAAATTACCGGCCATGGCCATCGATTGGATAATTAGCCTTGGCTTGGGCAATCTCTTTACCATAAATTTATAAATACATACAAATGGTCATCATAAAATTATCCCCTTAGTCCATAAAAAATACGAACTACAAATATTCAACACGAACTCCCCTAATTACCACCTCTGTCCAAAAGTTGAGTACTTGCAAGAAAGAGGAAATGATAAAAATAAAAATAAAGAACAATATATTTACTTGAACAATCTGAAAACTTCCGTAATATCTCATTTTATTCCTAAATTCTTGTTTTATTACAAGTTACACAAGACAAGATATGCTGTAAGAAAGGGAGATTTAAACCAAGAAAAAAAAAAGAAAAGAAAAGGAAGCCTATGGACACTAAATAATTCAGCGGTGGCAGAAATCAAGAATACATAAAAATTGCTCACTCTTTATTCTATACAGCATAATATTCAATTCCTCTATTGTAAGGCCGCATGCTTAACACCGAAGCTTCACTAGCCAGAAATGATTGAGTCATCTTTCATTAGACGAATGGGTTTGATTAACTCATCAAGATCATCTAATTGAAAATCTGAGGAATCATTGTCACCAAAGGTTGTTTGATCACACATCACTTGATGAATTTCCCCAGCTTCATCATCGCTAACATCAAGCCTAATGTAATCAGAGAATTTCCCATCAAAGAAAATGTCGTCGTCATCATCATCTAGTGTCTGGTGTCTTTCAGACACAATTCCTTTCGGTTCCGAAATGTCAATACCAAAGTAACGCCCAATAGCATTCTTATGTTCAACTGTTGACCTATTGCTTTTCTTTGCCTTGCTTCGTTTCTTGGGGTGGTGAAGATTGCATTTAGATCGTTGAGAGCAAGACCCGGTTGCTTCAAAAATGGGACAGACATAGCTGTGCTTCTTCCGACACTGTAAGCAGAGATACATTCCATTTCACTTATTCGATGTTAGAGTGCAACGTGTGCGTTACAGAAGAAAGCAGCTTGTAGAAAATCTAAAACAACAGATGATCGAAGATCACTAGCAGAATCTGAGCTTTTTCCTAGGAAAAGGAGGAAGGAAAGGAGGATATATAGGTTTTCTAACCAAAAAGAAAAATCAACAGTATAGACATGTTAAATGTATAACCATATCATTATAACTGCTTATTCAAGTAATTTTCCAAGAGGTCAAGTACATCCATATTATCAAAGAAAAAACTATGCAATGAAAAAGGTATAAATGAGACTATTCAAGTAATGTTATCATTTCTTAGAGAAAACACATGCCACTAAAAAAATAATAAATATCAGATCAACAGTAAAAAATCTGGTTTTTGAAGTTGGAGAAATTAAGATCGCAAATCAGAGAGTATAAGAAATTGAAAGAATTTTCTTTTCTTTCCAGAAGTCGAGAATAAAATGTTACCTTATTTCTTAAAAGTCAATTTCAACAATGTCCTAGTATTAAATACTAAGACTAGCGTGAACCAACCAATCAAATCCAAGATGACGTATTACTAAAAGAGGGAATGGCATAAATGCAAGCCAGTAAGCCAAAATAGTATTTTCAAGATGATAAGAAACTACCTCGTTACCATCAGCACAATAGCCCCTAAGAAATCCTTCGCAGGTGGAGGCATTTGGATTCACATGTACATGTCTATAAGGACAATTTTCATTTGTGCATACACCTGCCAGTAATTTCGTTAGAATTCTGCATTCATACAATTAGAATTAAAAAAAAAACCGGCAATCTAGAAAAAGAACACCTTGCAAAAAATATGAACAATCAGGCATTCGTTCCGGAATGACCTGTAGAAAAATCCAATCAAAGGCCAGATGTTAACCATAAAAGTGAATCTCCGGCAATATGTCCAATCAACTAGGTAAGTGATGAACCTTATGAGTCAATTTGCAGTTGGTGTTTGAACATAGACCCTTGAGAAATTTTGTGCATACAGCAATTTTTGAGGGATCATGAATATAGGGACACTTCCCGTCATCTTTGTTGCATTTACCATATCTTGTGAAAAATTGACAGTACTGCTTTTTAACCAATTGTAACCTTGCAGTGCGCAAACTCCACCGAACTTTCTCACTTGCCAAAACACGAGTGCGTTTCTTTGGATCTCTAACAAGCTGGTTACCATTGCCAATTCGAACATACCTAAACATGATGGACTTCATGTTAACTTATATATATGGTAGGTAATTCCAACAAATTTACATTTTATGATATGGTAACAGTAACGTACTCATCATTCCCGATCACTAATCTTCTTGGCATATAAGATTTTTTGGTACTGTTTTCTGATAGGTGACCAGCAGAGCATGATGATTTATCCTCTACAAAGAAAGTAAGTAGAATTAGTTAAATGTTACAAAAGCTTTAAAAATAAAACCAAAAAGGGCATCAGCAGCTTCAACATAGATGTTAGATGCTGATCAGAAACTAATAGAGGAAGTAATCTTTCATTAATGAAAATATAGTCACACCACAAGAAACAGAACATTGTGAAGTAGGAAACAAAGCTTTTTCAATAACATATGCCATTACGTGTTCAATTTCTATTAGGTTTATTTCCAGACACACTGGTGGGAGTTAAAAGAACATAAAAAGGCTCAAGAGAAACACAATGAGTATCAACAGGCTGCACCTAATATCCTCTGAAGGGAACGCCTTGAGGAATCCATCTTGTAGTGCACTGAACCAATGCGAAATACACGTTCTCCTGCAGTATCAAGTATTTACAAAGAAATCATTTGAAGCATCCTTTTCAAAACCATACAACACATATTACATAGAATGCCATTACTTCACAAAGTCCCAAAAGAAAGGAAACAACTTTTCACCGTGTAACAAACAAAAATTGAAATGATCTACCTGGCCGAAGCTCTGTACCATGAATAACCTTATGGCAAGACTGACTTCTTTTGCCTGTCCCAGAAACAGTGCCATTTCGTTCTCTCTTCTTCCTTTCTGCTTCAGCTACTGTGGGCGTAGCTTCCTATTAAACAGTAAGAGAATATTTTAAGAACAAAAAGCCATTTTAACCCAGAATTCTATCATCAATTTGGTTTTGAATCTTTAATGTATATATGAAAGACATAAGAACTGTCCGCTAGTACGTGATAAACCCTACCTCATTAGCTTTCCTCGAACGCCTTTCAATAGATTTTGACCATTTCAAACTAGAACCACCAACACTTAATACCTTTGATTTCCGAATTGAAAATCCCTTAATTGACCTGGTATAAACAGTATTTCTCTTTCTCAAAAGCAACATCTTCCAGCTGCAAAAGAAAAGTAATTTATTCTTTTCTTGGACAACATATACAGGTGCATATCTAAAACAAGAAGATACTGAAATAAAAACTGTACCCAACTGTAGATAAAGAACTACTGCAGGAAGAAACTGAGTTTAACCTGAAGCTTCTCTTGTATGACGTTCTTTTCCAGGGAAACAGTTGCGGAAGGACCTTTGGAGGATGTAGTGAATTGCCATCATTGTTTGATAGTGTTGCACTATGCAGAGTCCAGACCAAAGAGAATTTGGAAGGTTTATGTGTCTTTGCTACAACTGCAAAAGGAGTAATCATTCAAGGCTTCCCCTAAGTAATGATCATGCCAAAACAAAGTAATGAAACTTGCAACAGCAATTTCCAGATTCATCTTATGACTCTATTACAGTGAGCTTGATGGTCATAGACACATTCAGAGATGGTACAAAAATACGAATAACTAACTCAAATAGTAAACATAATGTAATACAAATTGTTTGTAGAGATTAGTCATAATTGATATAAGTATGTTGTAGTAACACATTAGAGATGGCACAAAACTACAAATAACTAGCTACAAATAGTAATCATAATGTAATATAAATTGCTTGAAGGGATTGGTCATAATTGATAGAAGTATTAAATATGTACTTGGAACTTGAAAAGTGAGAGGAGGCCAGATAAGATTAAGTCACCATTCTATCGCTGACGAAAAAACCTGGTAGGGAGGGAGCGGTCAACTAAAATCTAAAATTTGGTGAAAAAAAAATATAGGCAACTAGACTTGATGAAAGGAGGCAAATTGGGCAAAAGAAAAATAAACACTGAAAATTAGCATAAAAATATTGTTATACGTATAGCTTTTAGGCAGTCATCTCATAATTTTTTGAGCACAAAATTCCAACAAACAAGTAGTCATTTGTCTAAAGCCATGGCTAGCATAGTAGCACCAGTCCTACATGACTCCAACATTGGAAAATACCTTCAATTGCAGAAAATAAACATAAATACGACAACCAACAAAGACAAAGAGGAGAATAAAGATTGAAGAAGACATGGCATTTTAATGATTCATGGATAAAAATTAAGTAGAATAAGTCATAAAGAGGCAAGCTATGTCAAAAAGCACAGAACTAATGTAGTACTTCTGGTGCCCAATAAAATGCATATGAAACAAAGATAATAATGAGAATAATTACCGAATATGAAAAATTAGAGATTTTGCTAACAAAAATTCATGAATATTCACCTTTGCTAGATCGCCTCTTGCCAAAAGTCCTACTGGAAATAGCCGTATCAGCCACTTGTACCGCTGAGTTGGATTTGTCATTGGACATGGAAACTACCTGCTTGATTTGACTCTCAAGGGCAGCCCTAATTAGCTGGTTTTTGCTTTTCTTGTAGTCGCCATCAGAGGAAGCAGAAAAGGGTTGATTCTTATGAGCATTGAGAATAGAAATATGACCACAATCTGAAGTTGCAATCAATGTATTTGATTTTGGCTTTACATATGTCACCCTCTTAGCATTTGAAGGAACCAAGTCACCTTCATTTTGCTCTGTCCAGACTTCCAAATTGTTGACTGAACCAATTCGATTTAGAGTTTCAGAAGTCCTCATTTCCTCTGGGGAATTGAGCACATTATTAATTTCCATACAACTTGGATGATCTGTTGTGGTTTCGCAGCAATCACTAATAAAAGGCTCTGCTAATGGGGGAGATGTACACTCTCCAGATGAGTTTGAAGCACGATTTGGTACTTCAGTGACACTAGATAAGGGGGGTGTTGTGGGACTCTTAAAAGAGGTATTTGTACCTCCTGTTGTCAAGTCAACAGCATCAGCTTCACTGTTGGGTACTGTGCCCTTTCTCACTTCATCCGCAACCCCAGAGTTCACCCGGTAAACAGATGAACTCAAAGAATGAGAACCCTGGGGAAGAGCAGGAACTGCAACAGGTTTTCTAAAAAGACTATTACCTTTACGAATGTAAGAAGTACTTTGACAAGATGCAGACTTTTTGGGCAACTGCTTTTGCAAAGTGTTGGCACTTGAGGAAGGTTTGTTTCCAGATAAAAGAGTGGCAGAAGAATTATGAGTTCGATGACAAGTCCGAGGCTTTGTGATCTTGGTAGAAGATGTTGTATTCTTGGAAGCAGAAAGCACAAATGACAAGGGAGTAGGAGAACTCTTGGGAACACCATGAATAAGCAGGTTTTTCCTCCCATGTGTTTCTCCACTTAGGAAATTGGGGGAATCAATATTTTTGGAATCATGTGATGGCAACAATCCTGCCTTCCCAGCAACTGATTGATTGGTTTGAATTACATCATTTGACTTCAAAATAGTTTTGCTGCTATGCTGCGAAGATGAGACAATGGCAGATGAGTTGCAAGCTCCTTCAGTCATAAGTATATCATCTGAAAGTTTTTCATCACCACAAGCCTTCTCTTCTGACTTTTGGCAGAAAGGCGCTTTGCAAGTTGATGTGCTTATAACTAGGTTATCATGGTTAATGGGAGAACCCTCATCAGATGGTGTATCAGGTGCAGACATTGCTTCACCACTGGAGTAGGTAGCAGAAACTTCTTGAGCATCAACTCCAAAAACCAAAGAGTTTGATGCAGAAGGTAAATCATCCTTCAGAGGAAGATGATTATCATTTTCCTCTTCTGTGATAGGCAACCTCTGATCTAAGCTGACAGACTTATGTTCAGGAGTAATTCTGCATTGAGTTACCTCACTAGAAATAATTTTCAGGTCTTCTGCAGTATCATGCACTTTTACCCTGTCATCATCTTCAATATCCATAGCATCAATTTGATGGTTATTTACGGAAGGAAGAGGCTGGGCAGTTGATAACTTCTCACCTCCCAACTTTAACAGATGACAGAGTGGGGAACTTGGAGCAACTGATTCAACAAAAGCTAAAGAAAGATCAATGCTTGGATAATCATCACTGTAGGCATCTCTAAAAGAGCCAACAGCCGGAGAAGGTCCAACCACTGAACTGTTTATAAGCAATAAGCCAGTCCCCTCTGTATCAAGACCATCCTTACTAGATACTTTAACTTCCTTTTCCAATTGCAATAGATCAGCAGAAAAATTGGAAGTGAGTTGTAAAGCAGATTTAGAGATATCAGAAACAGCAACTCCCTGACTGATTACAGATGCTGTCACACTAGAACTGGAGGTAGCAATTTTTCTCTTTTTCTTCTCTGGGGACCTTCCATCTGCACTAGCACTCAGCTTCGGGAGGGTATCATTTGAACTGCTCTGATGCAAAACACTAACTTTATCTCTAGAATGCTGTAAGCCAACATCAAGCCACTGAATACCACTAACCATAACTTCAGCAGGATTGGAATTGATGCCTGCTGTATGTACGGTTGTGTCCAGACAATTAGCAGAGGTAAGTACATCTGTAGGTCCTACAGAAATGTTAGTAAAAGTGGAGCTTGACAAATATAACTCAGCAATCGCAACTTTTCGCTTACGGACATTAGCTGCATATTGATCTCTGCATTCTAGTGATTCCGCAGCATTGGGGATTCCTTCTGTGCCATAATTCCCAAGTGATAGAGTGGGTTGGGAAAGATGTTTAACAAAAGCATCACCTATTTCATGGTTGCTCTCCCCTGAATTAACATAACCAATATCAGGAGTGCAGATTGTACTTCTGTTATGGTTGGAGCAGTCGGCATGAATGGAACCACTGTTAATTTGACTTTCCTCTGACCATGGCAAATGGGGCATTTTGTTGCTTTCTACTGAATATTTAGCTTGTGGAAATCCTCGAGTAGAACTATACTGAACTACTGAACTGCCAGGAATTGCACAAACCTGCTTGCTACCAGAATTAACATTGCCAATGTCACATGCAATATTTATCTCCGGGGTATTAGAAGAACAACAGTCAAAACCAGTGGAGCTATGCATTGCAACAGATGAACTACCTATATCTACAATAACCCCATGGACTTCGATGTCCTCTGACCCTGACAAACCAATATTGTAAAACTGCTTGTTAACATCTTCTACAATATGAGTGCCAGATGTAATACTTTCATTTGGTGTTTCCATACAATCCTCCTTGACATTTGAAATGATAGGCAGGCCATGGACTGAATTATCAGCATTAACAGAACCCTGATCAGCTTTAGCCACTTCATGACCTGAAGAACTCAAAGGAGGAGTTAAGCTGTGCCTCTCTCTCTCAATCTTAGGTGCAACTGAACTACTAGGATCAACGTCAGTGTCAACTTCCTTTGAGACCCCTTCCTTTTGTACTCCATTCACTTTCTCATATTCAAAAAGCACAGCTGATTCTTTTGGACAGCACTCTGAAATAACACCAGGCACGGAATGCACAGCAGCCGAAGCAATTTTCATTTGAAGAGGAGTATCACTCTTGTAGGCAACAGAGGTAGCAGATAGAAGAGCAGAGGTATCTGCCTTAACAGGCTGATCACCCCTCTTTGCTGAACCTGAATTTTCCAAATTTAAGGGAGAATTTGTAACCTTTTTTACCACTTTCCTCACAATTGTTTTCTTCTTGGTAGCCTTGATAGAGGATGGTTTTCCACCATTAGCACCAGTTTTATCTGACACAGTGCTCTTAAGATTCCCTCCCACTTTATTCAATCCAACTGAAACATTGGCCCGGTCAGAACAAGTTTGTGCTCCACCATCAACCATACTACTAACACAAAGAATTGTACCTTTTCCATCTAATGATTTTGGTTTCTTGTCAGAAATAGGGGCCTCTTGAGTAACAGCACATGATGAATCATCAAATTTTACAGTAAGCTTAGGAGATTTTTTTAACTTACCGTTTCTAAGGGAAACATTGGTTCCTTTTGAGCAAGGCTTTGTAATGCCATCCTGCACGTTAACAGTGTTAGAAGTTTTAACTTTTCCCTCAGACTTCTTAGAGTCCTTGGAACAAGAACCACTAATTACAACAGAAGTGGAACCATCTAATTTTGCACCACTCTCATTGGCATTATTAGGTTGCAAATTTGAGCAACCCTTATCAATTACCATAACTCTCCTAATTTTGGTATTCCTAGGCAGCACATTGGAATCAGAAATTGGTGCAGAACTAGGAGTCATAATCGCCTTAGCCACCAATGAATTTGATTTGAAAGACACATCAAGCTCTACAGGGCTACCTTCTCTCTCTTTTTCTTCCATTGCATGATCCGAATGTAAGACTAAATCTTTTCCTCTACAAGTGCCAGTTTTCCCCTCACTATAATAACCCGAAAAATGTAACCTCTCATCTCCTGTGCTCCTATGATTCGGTTTGACCTTTTGAATCCTAAGAAAAGCACTCTTTTTCTGCATTTGCTTCCTCGGAGTCCGATTCAATTCATGACTACCCCTCCTTTCAGTAAACCTCTCTGTTTCTGTATCATAATCATTTTTTCTTGGAAAAACCCTCATCTCATCTCTTTCATTAGTATCATTATTTCCATTATCAATCAATTGATCACGTAAGCACAAGCCCCGTCTCATATTTTCGGTAACCTCGTGATCAAGACCCGAATTATTCGAATTCAATTCAAAACACATTGAATCAATCCCAAAATCCCTAGAAGGTCTATTGGAAATCCACTGATCACCATGAACCCTACCAAGTGCCTCTCTTTCTCTCTGATTCGGCTCGGGATCTCTAAGCCTAGAACTTCCCTCTAAATCATGCCTAAACCTATCAATCCCCGGAGAGGCGGGTCTCCGAACAAATTGATGATAATGAGCCTCCCTTTCCAAATTGGAAACGAGACGGGGCGTGGATACCCGATTATCAGACAAGTAATCAGGGTGCGTATCCGATACAGGCACGCGCCATTGAGGGAAATCACGGAATTGGTGAGAAACATTGTTAGGGATAGGATTAGAATTGAAATTGGTATTGGAAGTGTATGGAGGATTATGAGGGTTGTAAGGCCGATGATTAGGAAGCTGCTGTCGCGGCAAAGGAGGTGATGGGGCAGGGAGACTGTGGTACAGTTGCTGTAGTTGTTGTTGTTGTTGTGGTGGTCGTGGTGGTGGTGGTGGAGCCAGCGGCCGAAGTTGTGGCGGAGCCTTAGGTCGAGGGAGGGGGTGGCGGGAAGCATAGAGATTGTTAAGGCTTTGTTGATAAGGAGGACGAGGAAGAGGAGGATGATGATGAGACGAAGGCGTAGGAGGCTGAAGAGGAGGAGGAGGAGAAAAAGGGACGTGCCTGGAGTGGTTGTTGTGACGGTGGTGGTTGACGTAGGAAGGATCCATGATGACCGGCTTTTGCTGTCTGAATCTTGACTTGCACAAGTAGTAAAGAGAGAAACAACTGAAGCAAGTATTCTTTCCTTTGGTGGCACGCCAATTTTGACATACGCGGCATAACTTTTTCTCGTATATACGTTATGGGATATCTGCACAACTAATAAAATATATTACCAGACTCGGGCGAGTGTCGTCTGTTGAGAGTGGAGTTATCTATTTGGCCTGTAAAATTAAGTTGTAGATAAAATTACTATGAATTTGAATTTAAATTTAAAATTATAATTTAATAATAATTATTATATTTTTATTAAAATTTAATTATAAAATATATAAATATTAATATAATATATAATGAAATATGTTTTTGTGTCAGCTTAAGTTAGAGAAAGAAAATTAAAATTTTAAGGTCATAACTTGATTAATCCATAGATAAATCTAATAATGAATATGTGCATATATATATATATATATATATATGTATATTTGATATTGAGGAAGAATCCACTTATATCATTGTAAAATTAAAATAATTTTACAT
>JBBYHK010000009.1:6300843-6314282 GCA_038382065.1 Adansonia grandidieri
ATATATATATATATATGTATATTTGATATTGAGGAAGAATCCACTTATATCATTGTAAAATTAAAATAATTTTACATATTTTTATAACTTAATAAACAATTAGTATATTAACAAATCGATCATTAGATTAAGTAATATAATTGTACTCGCCGTGCATGCAAATTTTCGAATAGATCTGATATTCCAATTATATAGATCGATAATATTAGTGTTTTTAATATCTATTTAACAGTTGAAAAGTTTTTACATTAAATAAATACTTATATATTTTTTATTTACTCAAAACTCGACATGCATGATCTATGTGAATAAATGATGAAAGATGATGATTGAATTAAATAAATATAAATTCTATAAAAATTATAAAAATATGTAAAACTAATTTACACAGGTATAAGCGAACCTCTTCTCTTTGATATTAAAGTAATTAATTTCTTTAAAATTTTTATATATTCAAAAGATTGTACTCATATTCATATCAATATTTATCAAATACAAATATTTAAAAAAAAAATCAAGCCGTATTAGATTTTATAATTGTTTCGTAAGACTCGAAGTAATCCAGCCCCACATTTCAACTTGCAAGCCCAAGCCGGTTTTGGATTATAGCTATTGTAGAATCTTGAGTAAACGGAAAGCCCAATTGCACTAGGCCTATAGCCCTTTTTCTGGGTTTTGCTAAAAAAATAGCAGGCTTCAACATGCCTCATTTAGTTGGGCCTAAAGCATGCTTTAAATCGAGTTAAATATTCCAAAATATTATGTGTTAATTAGTAATTTTTAGTTATTTGCATTTGTAGTTATTAATTTATGCTGGAAAAAAATATTTTTTTTTAATTTTTTTAGAACTTTTACTATACTTTGGTTTGCTAAACTTAAATAAAATAATATTACGTGAAAATAAAATAAAATTGAAATGAAATAAAATAATTATAACAGTAATTTAGTTCAATCGAATGAAATATTATAAGATTCAAATTCTCGATGAAAGAAATTTGAATCGCTTAAAGTAATTTTGTATTATAAGAATTTAAGTAATAAGATCGAAATAACCATTTTATGGAATCGATATTTTTTAATTCAAAAAATCATGTCATAATAGTGCACCGAATAATCTTATAATAAAATAATTATTTTAGTAAAACAAATATGTTAATTTCAAGAACATCTGAGCTTTTTCTTAAAAATAAAAAAGAAACAAAATGTCAACTGTCTAATTGTCAAGATCATCATCAAAGATGCACAAGACTATGTTATTCTAAATTAAGTTTACGAAAATAAAAGAAGATATAAATAAAACGTCTCGTAAATTTGAATTTGTATTTTAGGTTTCATTTATTTCAAGAAAAATAATTTTTAAAAAATATTTTCTGTATTTTTCAGTATTTGTTTCATATAAAATAGTTTAGTCAACGAAAAATGACTTATCGATCAAAGGAAAATAAGATATTTTTTTTGGAAAATGTTTTTCCTTTTTCAAAAATATAAGACATATTTCGAAAAAGAACTTCTATTAAGTAACATGATTTTTATATTAATACTTAATGTAAATTAACCCGAATATTATTATTATTAAAAATATTTAATTTTTAATTTGAAAATATTAAAATATTATAATAAAATTATTTTGATAATATAATTTTTAATATTTATATTTTGAATATTATTAAAATTACATATTTATATTTTAAAAATATAATATCATTTTTAATAATTAATTACTAAAATATATATTATTTTAATAAAAATATTATTTAATCAAATAATATTATTATTTTAATAATAAATTGTAACATTGTCAATATTTTAAATTTAAAAATAGTATTTCAATTTTTTGTTGACAAATGTTTTTATATGACTTTTAATAATAAATTTATATAAATTATACTTTGGAAATATTTAATAATAAAATTTTCTAATATAAAAAATTAATAACTTAATGGTATAGAATAGAAATAACATTTTAATAATGATTATTATATTTTAAAATTTTTGTTTAATTATTTTAATAATAAATAGTATTATTTTAAATATTTAATATTAATATAATATTTCCTCATTAAATATTATTATTAAAATATTACAATTTTAATATTAAAATTCATAGTTTGATGATAAATAGTTTTTAATATTTTAATATTTATGCCAATATTACTATTTGAAAATTATAAAACAATACTTTAATAATTATATTAATATAAATACTATTTCAATAATTACTATAATATTTTAATAATAAATAGTTTGTAACATTTGAATAATTGTATTCATGTCAATATTGCTATTTTAAAAATAAATAAATAAATTTTTCATAAAATTATCAAAGAACAGAAAATATTTTTCATTGAATCATCTAAAAATCTTTACATATTTAAAAAAATATTTTCTAACAATTAATTTCAACGAAATAAAAAGACCCTTAGTTGCGTCTCTTTTCTCGTGCTGATCATATGAGCTAAAAAAACAATAGATTGAATATTGAAATTTTTTAAATATTCAAATTTGTTTAATTAAAATAATATCTAAATTTATTTATTACTCGCTTATTATCCGAATATCATTATTTGAATATGCATCATATTTATATAGCAATATTTGTCATATATCCGAATCGATTTAATATCAAATTTATTTAATTAATTTTTAATATAAAATATAAAAATAAATAAAAATTAAATATGCAAACTATCAGACTTAAAATATCCAAATCTTTTATCTATAGAAGTAAAATAAATTCAGATAATGAATTAAAATATCGAATAATATCAAAAATAAAATCACAATCAAAGTGAATTCAAAGATTAAATATTCAAATATTTGCATCCAAATCAACAAAAATCAAATAGAATAATATCGGAGATTTGACTTTTCATCGATTGTCATTCCTAGACCAAAGCTAGAAATACAACCAAAGAGCCATACATGAAAAAAGATAGATTAATTTAAATCATATCACATAATTAAATTTTTCAAAATCTTTATTACACATCATATATAATAATTAATGATAAATATTTATGACAATAATTTATTAATAATTTTTATAATAAATAATTGATTTATTTTAAAAATTAATTACATAACATAATTTAAAAATATATATATTAAAATTAAAATAACCGTTTTATATAATATTTCGTCCTAACACAAAATCTCATACTTTAAAGATTAATGACCCATAAATTTCCTTTTCAAATGGGGGATGTCTAGTGCAAGAACATGGGATGTCGTGACAAGTTGAAAAACTTGGGTATCTTAGAATCTAGTGGCAATGGAGATAGAGGTTGACCCTTCACTCAATTTAAGAGAAAATGGGTTTCTTTGAAAAGAGCTGGACACACCAAATTTATAGAAAAAAAAAGAGATAAAAGGTTTTATTTTTAAACACGATAAAAAAATAATTATAATATAATATAATATAAGAAATAATATAAGTACAACACGAATATATGAACATATCAAAATTTATATAACATCAATTATTAACGTATTAAAATAAATATAAATATATTTAATTTTAAATATAATTATAATATATAAAAAATATATAAATACAATATAAATATATTAAATTTAGATTTACGAGGTTTGCTTTCAACGGATAAAAATGGCAGATGGGTGATGGCAGCATGAAGACGAAAGAAAGTTGGCCTAAAAATTTCGGTTGTCTATTCAAAGTGGGGAAAGCCATATGGAAACCAATTACTTCAATAGTGATTGTTGCTAGGGTCTTAAGGAGAAAAGTTTAAGACTTGTACGTGACCTTTTTTTTTTTTTTTAAGTTTCAAATCACAAATAAAAATGTTTTAAACTAATAACAAATTAGTATACTTCTAATATTGCTTGTCTTGTTCTTTATCTCTAGATTAGAAATAATTTGGTAATCGAAATTTACTTGTTTATATGAAAGTCTTTGCCTTGTGCAACCATTAATTGGCCTTAACTAGGAAAGAAGGAAATTTGCAGGGTTGAGAAAAAGGCCGAAGCTGGCTAAGCGTTATATGTGCTCTCACCTTACTAGTTGTGCGGTGCTGACCGGTAAGAATTGACATTTGCTTAGACTACATTTGTTTCGTGAAAAATAATTTTAAAAAAATAAATTTATTTTTTATTATTTAAATAATTTTTTATAATTTTTTTGTATTTTTTTGATAAAAATTTAAAAAATCTAAATTAATATAAAAAAATTGACCCTATTTTAATTATTTTTTTATTTTTATTTTAATATTAAAAGGTTATTTTCTATATGTAGTCAATTAGAGGATCAATCATATATATATATATTTTTTACTTTGATTCAAGAAGGATATTGCTTTGGCCCAAAATTCATTTTTCTTTGATCAAACAAAATAAAAAAATTCGAAGTATTTTGCAATCATTACAATTCATGAAACAAAACGACCCGTTGAATGAATAAACTTCGGCAAGTCAAGGGAAGAAGAAGGGCAAGGAGCTCAGGTGGGCGGGATGGGGGAAGGAATGGGTCTGTCGGTGGAGTTAGTGAGTGAAATGAACGAAGTGGGAGTCCTAAAGAGGGTGGGTTGTTGTAACAGTGGCGTCACTTTACCATTTAGTAGCCCCTTATTATAGTACAAAATTCATGACTTTTTCCTAGTACAAAGTGATGAAAATTTTGTGAAAAAAATAAAGATTTCAACAGAAAGTGAGGACCCCAAGAAAAAGAATATATATATATATATATAAATATATATAAATATTGCTGAGTGGGTCAAGGAGAATCTTGAAAGAGTGTATTAAAAGCCAATTTAATGGAAACAGCAACAACTCGGAAAAGATGAAATTGATGTTTTGTGGATCCTGAGCATTTCTATGAACCATAAAAAAAAAATTACTGCAAACGTATATGGAAAATTGCTCTAATTAGCCAAACTTAGGCAATATTCAGAGCAATGATTGCTTTATATTCACTTTAACGAGAGAAAATAATATGGGATTACACCACAATTAGTTTTCATTAGTACACTATATGTTCCACTCCTAATCTAGTTCAACACCTTTAAGAACAACACACTAGCAAACCAAAAAATATATATGTTATCTTGACTCCGGATAAACATCGGATGTGAATTTTTAGAGAAACATATTTTCGTACTTATGTTCAAATATATGATGATCATAAGTACAAGCTGCAAGCATCTTAGAAAAAAAATAAAGAGCCCCAGTGACACAGGGGCATTGATTTGAATAGATAGGGAAGGAGGAGGGCACACCAGGCAAACAACCTCTCATCCAACACCTACTGTAAGCAATTAGCAAATCCTATTGGAAGTTCAAAAAGAACCAAAAGAATAATACAATGAGGGGGTAAAAAGGTCCGTTAACGGAAGAATGCTTATTATTTGAAGCTTGGCTTTTGCCAGCATTGTTGTTAGTCGAAGCTTGACGAACGACTCCATCTACCCTTCAGATATTCCTCTAATGACAACGATTGCTCCGTGCTGCTCATGGAGGCTGAATCGTCCTCAACATCGAGCAGTGCAAGACTAAGATGGGATTGAAGGTTCAACCGAGGACAAGCCTCATCATCCAATGTATCGGATCCTTCCGAGGCATTGACTTGTAGCCTTGCCCACTTGGTCACTTCAGCATCACCTTGCAGGAGCTTCACAACCTTTGGCCAACACATAAAAAAGTTAATTAACTGTCCATATTTACAAGAATCAGAGGTAGTAAACTTCTCAAACAAGGTTTTAGCATCAATATTAACAACTGCCCTTCTTTCAAGCAGAATAATCTTTTCGCCTTGGCCTTTTCTATTGTGCTTTAAAGATTAAAGCAAGATCTGAATTCAAAGCTTAGCTTAGTTAATTCACTTAAACATCCTTAAGAGATGGCATCCAATAGATTTGAAATTTGAATACCAATATCTATAACTTTTTCCTTATTTGAGACTAATCTCCTTTGTACCAAAAAATATATATATAAAAGCAGAATTTAATAAGAGAAACTACTTTTTCCCTTGTAGCTGTTTGCTTTCTTGTGCCACCAGTAAAGACTTCGCTGACCAGACAAGTAGAGAGAAAAAGTTGGTAAGATTAGAAAAGATCAAAGATGACGTACAACACTCATTTGTGGTCTAGCCCGTGGGGCACGTCTAATACAAAGAGTGGCAGCGAGAACCATCCTCTCCATCTTGTCACCATCGTAGCCATCAACCAAGCTTGGGTCTAGTAATTGGGAAACCTTCCCACCACTTAAAATTGGCTTTGCCTGGACATGGTCAACTTTTATTTTTAGACACGAATTTGAAAGGTGGGTTAAAATTGATGAGTCACATCACATGAGCCAAAAAAAAAAAGGACTTACCCACATCACCAAACTTTCTTGGCCTTTTGGACAGTCATTGCTTATAGGCTTCCTTCCTGAGAGCAGCTCCAGCAGCACAACCCCAAATGCATAAACATCAATCTTGTTGTTTACTTTGCCATACATGAAGTATTCAGGAGCCAAATAGCTATGGACCAAATGGTAAAATCATTAATTAATCAAAAACTGAACCGAGTACCAACCCTATTTCCCCAAAGAAAACTTTCAATTGTTTTAGGTAATCTTTAAATTTTCATTTTTTTACATTATACAATTAGAAACCAATAACCTAGAGCATTTTGAAGTGAAAATTACATACCCAAATGTTCCTGCAACATCAGTGCAGGTTATATGTGAAGAAGAAGTTGATGCCCATTTAGCAAGTCCAAAATCTGAGAGCTGCATAGAAACCAAATAGAAAAACATGCGAATTTATGATTGGAACACTGTCTCAAATTTAAAGGAAAAAAAAAACTTGGATTGGATGCCAAAATTGAAAGATACCTGTGGCTCAAAATCATCGGACAGTAGTATGTTTGAAGATTTAACATCCCTGTGGATTACAGGGTGCTCACTGTTAGTATGCAGATAATCCAAGGCCTCTGCTACCCCAATTGCCACCTTGTATCTTTCACCCCAACCAAATGCACAAGGATCCTTCTTATTACCTGAATCATTAGTAAAACAACTTAGAAACTATTTTCTGATATTAAAGCCAAAACCAAGAACAATACGCATCATGTTCGATATTCGGACATGGGTACAGTGATATGACCGTCCAACATAGAAAAATTTAAAAAAATTTGAATATACCCATGCCGGACACGTATCCATATCCGAGACTCACATCCGAATTTGAATAACATAGTATTTACTTACCATGGAGGTTTTCTTCAAGGCTTCCTCTAGATAAGAAATCATAAACCAATAGAAGATTGTTATCTTCATAGCAGAAACCCAAGAGGGAAATAATGTTCTTATGATGTAATGTAGTAATAATCTCAATTTCCAAAACGAACTCCTTCAAAACTTCTTCAGAAGGCTTTAGGATTTTCACAGCGAGTTCCTTGCCGTCTCGAAGGCAACCCTTGTAAACCTGACTACTACCTCCTTTTCCAATCAAATTTTCTGAAAATAAAACAGCCAAAAAAAAGGTCAACTCAAATCAACCAATTTTCCAGAGTGGAATGAAGTAAATTGTTGGAGAAAGGAATTGATGAGTAAAAAAACAAACCAGCCATGAAATTTGATGTTGCTGAAACGAGTTCTTGGTACTTAAATAATCTGCAAGTTGCAGAGTATTTCTCGTGGAGACCCTCCAATTCTTTTCGCAGGTTTATTGAGTTCTGATCAGAAGAAAGTGGAGCAATGGAGTTTTCAATACCAACTGGAACAATTGCACCGCTTTCTGCATCGAAACTAGACTTATATTCGCTCTGGTGGCAGCCTTCTTGTTTCTGATCCGTGTTGGCTATGTAAAGAGTCCGCCTAGAGGGCAACCGCATCGCCCACTGAACCACCGATATCTGCCTCAATGAAGACCGGTCAGGAACTTGGTGCTGTCGATCTGATAAAACTGCACGGCGAAGTAAAGGCCAGCCGGGTCTGATCTCAGGCAACTGTTTGATCAACATGGAAATCGAACTCGATGCAGCCTCAGTGGCCTTTGGCACTGGCACTATAGCCAAGGATTTGTCTCCATCATTAGCATCAGCATCACCACAACAAGGCTCTTTTGCCGATTGGAGACAAGAACTTTGCAGCAACAACTTATTTCCGGATCCGCAAACCGAGCAATTCGGCTCTGCAGCGCTCTCCAAGTTGCCCGAATTGGCTTTGAACAAGGCCTGCTCCAAATTTTTGTCCTTGGTTTCATCAGAACTCGGATTGGTATCGCCATTGCCATCTCCTTCACTTAGTACTTTAGAGTTCTTGCTCAATGTAATCGTTCGTTGAAGTGCATTAAGCAAGCTATTTCGTTTCTGATCTTCACTTCCTGAAGGAACAAAAAACAAAGAAATTCCCTTAATGTCCATGGAAATTTTACTTGACAATTTGACATCCATGAACTGGATTAGCCAAAAGCAAAATTTTTTACCTTGTGAATCAAAGGTGGTGGCTGGAGAGACCTCCCTTTGGAACACAACTTTCCCATTATTAACAGCAAGAACAGAGCAGTTCTTGGTTAGTTTCTTGGCACAGTACTTAGCTACCGAAGTCGATGATCGGATTTTATGGGGTTTGGCGGCAGTTCCAACTATAAGCTTAGTTGCAGAATAAGATTTTGCTTCTCTCACTAAAATTTTGCGAATTGAAGAGCCTCTGCATATCTTAAGTTTGAGATCCACCTGCAAGATGATCACCCAAAAGCAAATCTTGTTTGAAGTCTTAAATTGTTCTTAGCAATGTAGCCATAGCTAAACAGAGCATGCAGGGAAAGATCAACTTCCCTTCATTTTCCCATTGACCAAACGGAGGAAAAAAAAATGAGATTAACAATTTTTTCATTGAAAATAAAAGGCTAAATAACTATACTAAAAAGTAAAAAGCATTGAAAGACTAAAAGAAGATCATGAAACTAAACCTGTTTCAAATTACAGAATCCTTCATAGACAGCAAGAACAGAGTCAAACGCTTTGACAAGCGATAAAAGTGAAGATTTTCCATCTCGATCCACAATTTCTACACACCCCAAAAAAAAATTCACACTTCATTTAAACCATTCAAAAAAAATCAAAATCCCAGAAATATTTTTGAAAGAAAAAATAAAAACACCAAAAAAAAAATTATTTACGGACCATTGTTACCAAGAACGTGTAGAGCAATCACACAGTCACCAGGCTGAGCCACCTTAACCAAAGCCCATGTCAAAAGCTCTCTGCTTGGTGAATCAAGCTTGACCCCAACAACCACCGTCCCTCCTCCACCGTAATTAACCGTCTCTTTTTCTGCAACAAAACCATTTTGTACCATTTTCATTATTTTCTCTCTGTTTGCAGTCTCGGGCAGAACTCAGTTCCAGACCAGCTTATCTTTTACCTTGTCTTGACCAAGGTTCAGGATCATGTTAAGGCTTATATATGGAAGTGTTAGGTTCTCAAGGAAGCTGTGTCTGTGTTTATGTTTCTTTTTTTTTTCCTTTCTATGTTTTAGGCTTAACCGTCAGTTTGTTTGCTTTTCAATCTCGCCAACCAGACCAGAAAGAGAAAGGGAGGGAGATGACTTTTTAAGAACACAGGCCAGTTTTCCAAGTTAAAATTATTAAACAATTGATTTACCAATTTTAACTTCCCTTAATTATCAATTTATTAATTCAAGGTTTAGTGGTGTTTTTATTATTATTATTATTATTATTATTATTTTATTTTAAAAAATAAGAATTTTTAGGAATTAAGAAATGGACCTGCCCGTAAATGGGGCCTAGATATCTAGAATATAGAAGATTTTGAAGTTAAAATAATAAATTCATTAAATAGGCATGGGCATTAAACTAGTAAATTATAGATTTAGCCCAAAAATATAAAACAAATTCTTTTTTTTTTTTTTTGTAAATTATAGATTTCAGTATGTTAAGGTTTATTATTTTATAAATTATCGGCTGAGTTTTTAAATTTTATAATTTAAATTAAAATATTATTAGTTGGATTTTTATTTATATGTTTAAAAATATATATATCATAATAAGTGGATAATGTGATAATAGTCATAATAATAGAATATTTCAGATAACAGTTGCTATATTGGTCAAAATAGAAGGATCAATGTAATCTATTTTCTGTATGATCTCAATATAATTAATCTAACACATCAACGTGATAAAATAAGCATAAGAATATTATATCATTTTATTCGATTATAAATTTATCTAAGAATCGGGTTACTCACTCAACGTTAATTGGATTAAAATTTTTTAAAAAATTGTTTTATATAAATTGGCCTAATTTGGATTATTGTTTAATTAATAGAAATAATTTTTATTTAAATTTTATTTAAAATATAAAATATGATATAAATATTTTATAATATTTTAATATATTTTAAACGATGACACGTACATTTTGAACTCGATAGGTAGGACCCAATCTTGAATAAATAAATTTTTATATCATTTAAATCTAATCCGATCCAATCAAATTCATAAATACTTTTATCCAATAATATACGTATCTTTTTCTTTTAAAAAAATGTATTTTGACTATTTCTTTGTTGCATCATGAGTAACGTGATTGTCTTAGACTTAGACGCATGAATTTAGGGTAAAAAGTAAATTTCAGCAATGAATTTTGAAGTTGAAAGCAAGGCTGCATTGCTACTTGCTAACGATGCTTCCTCCCTTTGAATTTGATACTTGACAGTTGACACTAAAATAATTTACTAAAAGATTTTCATTGATTCATTTCACAGCATTATCGAACAAGACTTGACTGAGAAAAGAAAAGGACCCCCCCAACTAAACAGTCCCTCTAATTCTACAAGAATTATAGTAAATATATAAAAATAATAATATATACATATAGGCAAAGTGTATGTATATAATATATATAAAGAATTGTAGTAAATATATATGGGCAAAGTATGTTGCACGAAATGCAAATAAGATAAAAAAAATTTAAAATATGATACAAAAATAATATAATATGTTATGAATATACGGATATATTAATTTTTATATTAAATAAATTGTTAATATTATAAAATTTATATAAATATATAATATTTTAAAAATTATTGTGATATAAAATTAATATGATTACCGTAAAAATATAAGAATTATTAAATTTAAACAAGGCAAACGACCTTTATCTTTTTTTTCTTTTTGCCCTACAAGTTACAACTAAAGGCAAAGTGTTTTCAGTCTTTTCCTCTTTTTCATCTCTCCCTGATTTCTCTTTTTTTCCTCATATTCAGCCCTTTTGGAATGGCATGCCTTAAACCTTGTCTTTGTCTATTGATTAACCTCCTAATTAATTCTCTTTATCTATTAAATTAAATATTTATTTATTTTTTGGCATAACAATTAGCAAAAGTTATTAGTTATAATTAACTTAAATTTATCTCATAAACCATATTAGAAAATTACCACACATTATATTAAAATATAATTAAAATAATTAATATAATAAATAAAAATATAATAATATTTTAATTTTATTTATAAAATTTAAAGTTTTCATTAACAATATTCAAAGTAAATAGTCTTATAACTAAAACTCGAAATTAAAAGTCTATTTCAATGAGTTTGTGTATTCACTTTAATAAATGACATTCAATAGATCAAAATTTGAATATCTAACATTTATAATTTTTTTCTTATTTTTAGATTACGAATTTTTATAAAATGAATTAAAGTGAATTTATATATATTTAAGTAATTAAAAAGTGGTCCCTCAAACTGCTTTATATGCAGGGATTAAATGACCTTTTGTTTGGTTAATTTGTATCCATCTCCCTCCTTCCTAGCTCCAAACACCAACCCCACACTTCTTTTTCTTTGTTTATTTTATTCTATTTCTCTTTCATTCTCCACTTTTTTGGTGCATTGATTTGTTTATGCTCCCTCCTTTACTAGGTAAGCTTTTAATTTGATATTTACTTTAAGGATTGATATTATTTAACTAATCAATGGTTTGATTTATTTAGCCATAATAAAGAAACTAATAAATAAACTTTCTTCCTTTATATATATATATATATATATATATATATATAGTTGAAGAAGGAGAATTTTAATTTATACAAACTCTTTTATAAAGTAGAAAAGAACTAGCGTGAAGTTTTAGGTTAGAATTTCAACTACCAAGCACTGTCATAATGCAATTATGAAACTACCAATAATGTTTTAATCACTTTACAAAGGAGAAAGTGCCAAAAAAAAGAGAACTATTACCTTATGGGATATATTTGTGTAAAATATAAAATGTAATATTAAAAATTAATATAATAAACTATTTACTAATTTTTTTTAATTTTGTCTCTCTAGATTGTTAATTTATAATAAATAAATAAATAATTCTTGTATTATCTTCGATGAACGAAACTATGAAAAAAAAAAGCTTATTTTTATTTCAATTTCTAATTTATTTTCCAATTAATTTCAAAGAAGACTATAAACTTTTGGACATTTTTGTAATGCCGTTCTTGCAATAAAACATAGAGCAATATGGGTCTTCCTCTAATAAGTTAGAGCTTCATTTTCTGCTAGCTTAGTTTTTTTGCTTTGTTTAACACTAGTTGTATATTATTATTGCAAAGCATAAGTTAATAATAAATTATAAATCAAAATCTTATTGGACTAAAAAATAATTATGTAATTAAAATATAACCTCAACTAAAAAAATAATTGTTCTATATATAATTAGAATTATATATTTTAATGGAAGCCTTTTTATTTTTAAAATATTTAATTGTTTGATTTTGCATTCAAGCACAAATTTATTTTTATTTTTGAATTTTTTTAGTTTCTTTAAAAATAAATATAGAAAAAAAAAGTCTAAAGCAACTTTCATCTTAATATAGCTAATTTCAGAAGACAGCATAGAACTTGCAATGCATGGCACATTCATAATTATTTGTTTATTAAATTTCAAAGGATGGCATTGATTATTCTCAAGGGGTAATGCACATAGACATATAAGGCAAAGGCAAGCAATGAAAATAAATATATTTTTCTTTTTAAATTAGGCTAATTAATTAAGATGACATCATGGCTTTCATGACAGAAACAAAATGGAATATACTTATATTTTTAAATTTTAATAATGAAACAAAATCAAGCATACAAACAACATTAAAAATGAACTTACATTTTTAAATGTTAATAATGAAACTTAACATTTTAAAAATATTATTTAATTTCGGTTTAAATATATTTTTTAATTTAAAAAAAGAAAATTGAAATTAAATTTCCCCAAAAAAAGTGAAAATTTTAATATATTACTACTATTATTATTCTATTCTAAATAATAGGTGTTCATTTCCTCCTATTTCATTCTTCTACGTTGTGATCGTGTGAAGAATGCTCGACCGCATGTAAACGTACGTACGCTTCAAAATGCAAAGCACGGCCGCGCAAGACAAGCTTGCCCGTGACTGCGGTACCAAAACAAGCCACG
>JBBYHK010000009.1:6318658-6337499 GCA_038382065.1 Adansonia grandidieri
GCTTAAAGGCCTAACAGCTTTTAATTCTTGTGTGGTGGCAAAGCAAGAGATGTAAGACTACTCAAAACCTAATTCAAATACATATCAGCACTCTGATATGTTCTTTTTTTTTTCCCCCACCTTCATTTATTGTGTTAGAAAAAGAACGTGTTTTTGTAAGTCCAAACGTATTGGTTTTAGATACGAAAAGGAAGTCCAGAAGACATGGTTGGTTATGTATCAACATTTTCTTTTTATGTCCAAAAAATTCATTTAATGTCGGTACACTATAAGTAGATATATTTCTTTATCCATACATGTGAAAATTATTTTTTTAGATATTTTGGAATTCGGATATTGAAAAATATAATAAATGATAAATTTCGTTTTGGTCTTAAATATTAAATGCGATATATTTAATAAACATAAAAATAATATAATAAACATATCGTAATATAATATATTTAAGATTTTAACACATTTAATAAATTACGTTGTCTTTATATTTATATTATGTGCTTGTGTTATTATTTTATTCTTTTATATGTAATATATATAAATTAATAATTTGTTTATGTAATGTTATTCTTTATTGAAAATTATATTTAGTTTAATAGTACAGATTTGAGATTTTTTTCCCTAAAAGCTAAAATAGTGCAAGAAATTAGTTGTATGAAAAATTTTTTTATTTTGTTTTCTTAATATCATCTAAACATAATGGGGATTTTACTTTTCCTATCTATTATTTTGTTTTCTTTAAACTTTAATTTCCTCAGACAATTTATTTTTCCACTATATTTTCTCTTTCATGAATTATGGGCTTTCTTAATAGATTTTTCAGAGTTCTAGAGATGTAGCTGATTAATAAATTCCAATTTGGGCCAGTGAGTGGGCCTAATTGGTAAACAACTTGGGCTACATTAGGCCGTTTTATAGGACCCTTAGGTGTCTGACTGGGGCATGATCCAAAATTAGGGTCCAAGGTGATAAAAAAAGATTAATATATTATTTGATCTTGTATTATAATTTGATTCATAATTTAGTCTTTAAAAATATTTATGATTAAGTATTTAAATTTTATTTCATCAAATATGTTAGTGCAAGACTTAACCATGCTGACGTGGTACTTTTTTGGCCAATAAAATCGTGATATGTGACACTGTTAATACATCAATAATATCACATCATCATTTTTGAAAATTTTTAAAATTTTAAAAGTAAATAAATAACAAAAATTTTTCTTAATGTTGACATGGCATTGCCAATGTGTCAACGGAAATGTTATGTGTCACACTTTTATTAGTTAGAAAAATGCTACTTGAGCAATGTTAAACCTTGAATTAATGTGCATGATAGAAGAAAAGTTTAAATATCTAATTGTCAATTTTTTTTTTAAATATCAAATCGTGAAAAGTAATATAGTTAGGGAGACAATTGATGTATTTACCGAACAAAAAAAAAAAGCAAAAATATTTTATTTAATTTTATGATAACTTAGTCAATTGACTTTTTTTTTTTTTTTTTTACAAAATATCTACCATACTAAACTAATAAAAAGTTTGCACCTTGTTATTTGATAGTCCTCTGATATTAGATTAACAATTTTATTTACAATACAAAAATAAAATACGGATATTTTTAATAAATACAAAAATAAAATAATAAACATCATATGTTACAATTTAATACTGTATATTATTTATATTTAAAATTTTAATGTATTTAGTTATTTATATTATATTTGTACTTATATTTATACGAAATTGATATATAAAAAATATCACCAAAGACGAAAACATACATCCACATGAAATCACTTTGCTGCCTGCGATGTAACTTTCAACGTCCTTGGATTATATGTGACTGCTTTACCTATAATTACTTCTGCTGTAATTTTATAATTATTTAATAACAATAAAGATCATGTAAAATCATCAACTTGCAAGTGTTAATTATATATAACATTTTGATAAATCTTTTATAATTTATAATTATAAGTTTTGAATAATATGTTCGGGTGAGAACTCACATGTTTTATATTTGTTCTTTTACCAATTCCGAAGGTAAAAATATTAAAATAAGGTATCATGTCTTGAATCTATTCGAAAACTCGTATTATTTTTTAATTAAATATTAAAATAATTTTATATTTATATTTATATATTTTATAATTAAATTTAATTAAAAATATTTACTCTTAAATTAATAATAATTCAAGTTAAACGATCTAAATTAAAAAAAAATTAATATATTAATTTTGTTCGAATCAATTGAATTATCCATTCACCCTTTAAACATGTCAACTTTTAATACAAAACTAAAAGATTCAACTCGATCAAAATCCGACTTTATAAATAAGGAGTTAGTTAACAAAATTATGTTTTTTTTATTTTTTATTTTTTTTCTTATTCTTTGAGGTGCTTAAAACATTGTAATAGTGACTGCAGATAGAAGCTTACCGACCAAAACTCAATCATTCATCAAACCCAATAATAAAAATCAATTCTATTGCAAACTCCTTTTCCCTTTTTTTTTTTTTTAATTATTAAGATAGAATAGATTCCTTTTCTTGGTAGGTAGGTCCTAAAAGCATCCATGTGCCAACTAAATTTAAATTTTTATTTGAATTAAACTAAATTTAATATAAAATATTTTAAATCTAAATTGATTTAATTTGAAATTATTATTTTAATTTTTAATTCAAAAATTTAAAAATGAAATATTTTATAAATTTAAAATAATTACCCACTAAAAATTAACTCTTTACTTAAAAACTTTTTTTTTTTTAATTTTAGCTTATCTTTGTGATATTTATTTTTTAGGAAATATATATTTTTTTACCTAAACACAATTCTTTTTATTAAGATATTATAATTATTCAATAGTATTCAAGAATTACGTAAAAATCTATTATTTATGAGAATGATATTATATAATATTTTGATGGACCTTATATAACTTTAAATTTTTATGCATTAATTAAAGTATAATTATTATAGGTGATATACTCATGAAAGTGAGTATAGTAAAATCTATTTTAAAAAATTATAATGCAATTACTAATAACAACAAATATTCTATAAATACCCAAAAAAAAAAAAAGAGAGAGTGAAGTTTTAATTATTAGAATTATTTTTTTAATTCCATAAGTTTGATTATTAAATATTTTTCTAAAAAAAAAATTATCTTTAAAGGCACCAATTAAATAAACCCAATAAAAAATAATACAGTTCAAGATTTTTTTTCTTTTTAATTCCAATTTAAGCCAACAAGTAAAACTGAATCTTAGAACAAATAACGTCATCGGCCCATATTTCTGTGGGTGGCTTCATGTATTTTCTTAACTGTCAACTCATGATCCAAGAAACCGGCCGCTATCACTCTCCATCATTGTTTACCCTACGCGTTGCTGTCTGAAAATAAACCTCACGTGCCCCTTTTACCAAATTATGTACTTATTTTTTTTTTATTTTTATATTAAATGCTTTTTGAATGATATTTTTATCATTTTATAAATATAAAAATAAAAAATAAACTAATAATCTTTAAAATTAAATATATACTAATATTCTTAATATATTCTTTTTATTATATCTACTAGGGTGGGATGAGCATGAGCCAAGATTATATTCCCAGCTCTTGTCCTATCCTTGGCGGAAATTCATTTCTTTATTTGTCTTTGAATTTTAGTACCAGACTCAAAAAAAAACATTTTGCTTGTAATTTATTTATTATAATTTTATAATTATTTAATTAAAATATAAAAATACGTAAGAATTCATTGTTTAAAAATATGAACTCTACACGAGTAATATGCTTTCCAAACCCATTATTATTGGGCAAAAATTAGGCCCTTGGCTAATATTTATCTATTTTGTATTTTATTTATTTGTTTATTGCATGGCCACTCTCGTAGGGCGAGTATATTCTCTTCTCCAACTCAAGCAAGTAGCTTAAACGACACTCCCACTAAGTGAGTAGTTACGCCCTCTTCAACCCAGCTTTTCTTTGCAGTTTCCAATTGGAAGCTCGCTCTATTTGCTTATGTAATATTTATATATTTATATTTATATCTAAAAAGTAGGTTAAAAAAGAAGAAAAAAAAAAAAAAAACCTTTTTTAAGTATTAACTAGCTTTCTGCCAAATTTTCATCTTTCGGCCTTTTTCTGTTTCTATACAATCGGTAAACCCAAATCAATCCCAAAAAACCTGTAGGACTGTTGTTGAAGCTTCCACTGTCATCTCGGTAGGTCTTGCCTTTTTCTTCTCTTTTTTAGTGTTCTGTCCTTTTTAACTGTTCTGGTTTGTTAACTTGAGCCCCATTAATTTTCTTGGTCTTTAGGCTTTCCTTGATTTGGATTTTCTGATTTAATTATGCTGGAATCATCATATGATCATTTGGGTCTCTCTCAGTTTCTGTAAATTCTTGGTTGTTCCAGGATCTTCTAAACTTTGGAACTTTGAAATTGGCTGGCTATTGTTTAATCTAACTTCATGAATCATGATGACGAGTTTATATGCAAAATTTTAGTGAGTTTTTGGCTTCTTGAACTGGAACCTTTGTCAACTGCTATTTTTTTTCCCCTTTGACTGTGGACAATTTCTGGAGTTGATTTGATAATCTGCATGAATTGACTTTTGTTTGATGACTTGGGTTTTTATTATTGTTTTTTATTGCTTTATTATTTTCTTTAATGGTTTTTTGGAGTTAAATATTTGTTGTTAAAAGTTCTGACCTATAATCACAGAACTCATGACAGTGGCTTACTGTTCTGTTGAAAAGGTCAGGGAATAAACTTAGCATTCTTTAAGGTTAATAAACATGAATTTGTTTTGGTTTTTTTTTCATATGAAATAAGTCTGATGGCGTCAAGGAACTATAATAATAAACATACATGATTTCTCCCTTTTAGTTCTGTACTTGCTGGATTCAATTTTTGGATTGAACAGATTGAAAGCATAGTCTGAAAATCTTTTGATTTGAGGTGGAAAAGAATCTTAAAGTTCAGTACTGTTCTTGTAGATTTTTTCCTACGTTACTCCAAATCTTCATTTTTCTTGAAGAATCTATGCCTGACACCTATGCCGAGCATATATTCGGATATTGGAATGGAGATATGATCCTATAGAAGCCCTCCAAATACCAGAAAAAAATTAAACATACCTGTATCAGACACTCACGTCCGAGTCCAACTAACATAGGTTTTTTCAGTCTAAATCAACACAGCTGCATATTGGCTCTTTTCTTATATTTTATATGAGATTTTCCATTTCTGCATGTCTTAATTGTTCTGGGATTCCTCTGTTGGTCTTATTGAATCATTAATACCTTTCAAGTTTGAAGAAAGATGTTGATCAGACTTTTTTTTTTACTGTTCAATTGCAGACGTCATCCATTCTGGTTCTTTGATTGTGCTTATGAAAGAGTTTCAAAGTTGGTGAAAACGGTGTGTTTATGTTTCAAGCCATTGTTTTAATTAAAAATCATGCAGTTATATCATCATCCATACTCTGTGGACAGCCAAAGGGTCCGACTCGCTTTGGAAGAGAAAGGCATTGATTACACCTCATTTCATGTCAATCCTATTCTTGGCAAGAACATGGACCCCTCTTTCTTCAGGATGAATTCGAGTGCCAAACTCCCCGTTTTCAAGAATGGCTCACATATCATTTTCGATACGATCGAAACAATCGAGTATGTTATATCCTTCATTTCACAATTTTTATCCACTTTAAAAATTCTCTGCACTTGGATGTTTCAAAACTTGAATTGCAGCAACCACTAGCTATTGCTTGGTAATGTCTTCCTGAAGAGGATAAAAGTGTCCTATGTTATTCTTGATTCTTCGTGTTTTTTTTAAATATTTGTATTTGTCATAAGTATAGAAAAAAAATATTCATGTTTGACACCTATATGTCCTACACGTATTCGAACATAAGTATGGCATAAACTTAGAAAAAAATTGAGTATATCCGAGTAAGGGTAATATGGGTAGTGTGTCTAAATAATTGCATTTAAACCTTCAAAATACTTAGAATGTACAGCTTTTCTGCTCCTTTAAGATTTCTATGATGAGAAGGGGAACATTTTTCAAATATGAGGAAAGAATTTGGATCGAAAGACATTTTGGAAATCACCATTATTAGTCAAAAGGGACGCTTCTAAAAGGAATTGAGATGATTTGCAGGTACATTGAAAGAGTTGCAGTAGTCTCAGTTGGTAACAATGCCTTCAGCAGCCAAGAAGTGATCGACTGGATGCGCAAGATACAACAATGGAACCCCAAGTATTTCACCCTCTCACACGTTCCCAACAAGTACCGCCTCTTTGTTTCAAAGTTCATAAGGAAGGTGGTGATTGCTCGGATGGCTGAATCCCCAGACTTAGCCGGTGCTTACCACAGCAAGCTCAGGGAAGCATACGAGACCGAGGATAAGCTGAAAAACCCTGATGTCCTCAAGAGGAGCAAAGAACACCTTGTTCAACTACTTGATGAAGTCGAAAGGAAGCTGAACGAAACAGCGTATTTAGTCGGGGAGGAGTTCACCATGGCAGACGTGATGCTCATTCCAGTGCTAGCTCGGCTGGTGCTGCTGGGTTTGGAAGATGAATACATAAGTTGCAGACCAAACATGGCAGAGTACTGGGGTGTGGTGCAACAAAGGCCTAGCTATAAGAAGGTAATAGGGAAGTATTTTAATGGCTGGAGGAAGCGCAAAACACTAATGAAAACTTGGTGCTTACTTCATATTAGAAATTTGCTGAAGAGATATTGATTAAACAATTGTGGGTTAGAGGTGTATTTGTAAATTGAGATTAACATAAAATGAGTTTGAAAGAAAAATTGCAACTATGTATTGTCCCCCCCCCCCTTTCTATCCTTTTCGTTAGGGGAATTTTTTTTTTTTTTAATATTTGGTTTTTGGTAAATGTAGAGAGGGAAAAGAAGAGAAAGGCTGATATAAATGTGAAGGGAATTAAAACTTTTATGTATGATTGGTTCTAAGGTTGATATAAATGAAAAGTTTGGCGATGCCTCTTGCACGGTGCAAAGTAGATCTGTATTATCGAATTATTTGGTAAATATGAAGTGGATTTTAATTAAGATTTTAGAGAATTCATATCAGTTCAATCTGAATTATTATTTAATAATAAAAATATTTTTATTTTAAATTTAATTATAAAAATATATAAATATTAATATCAAATAATATTTTAATAATATAATAAAATGCACAATGAACTTTCAATCCTAGTCGAAGCCTACTCTACTCGAGTTCGAGAAAAAAAAATTGCAAGCTTCAAGTTGCAACTTAGCCTGTGGATAGGTCTAGTATAAAGTGACATTAAAGAACCTCGAACTTCAGCCAAATAGTTCATATACAAGGAGGGGAAATAAATACCATTCTCCAACAAACCGGAGATTAATCACTTCGAGTTGGGAATTGAATAAAATTACAAATTTCCGCCGGAACTTAAACCCAGGAAACAAAGTATTGAAGAAAATACATTTAAGTATGAAAAGAAAATCCAGTACTTCTTAAAAAAAAAAAATTCCTACAAATCAATGTTGATTTGGACGCTGTGGTTGCTGATAAAAATCATTGCAACCTTCTTCTTCAGCTCTACAAGTGCTATGATCAGTATAAGAAGAATTTCTAAGCTCATTTTTTTACATTTCCTACACCTATGCAGTTTGTCCCCCCCTACATAGTTGTTTCTGATGCATTCAGACATATTCCATAAAGGCCCTTTTCGTTTCTGCTGTCTGAAGTACTTCTTACCCAACTCATACGAGGAATCCCTAGCTCTTTTTAAACGTCTGTTGGATGTTCGTACCTGGAGTGTCCGTATCTGGTTGGTTACCACCAGCTGTGCTAGAAATGTTTTCATCGGGGTAATAAGTGGCGTTTTGACAGCTGTCCTGTTGCCTTTCTTTAGCATCTTCAGTAATTTCAATGGAGTTACAGCACATGCAGCTGAAGTGTCTTGGTTATAAGGGGGACATGGAGGTAAAGGTGGAAAAAGGTGGAAAGGCATGCGAGGGCTATTACCCAACTCTCTGCACTTTCACCCTGTGGTGATCCGAACTGCTGCAAAATGGGCAACGGGATTCCATATGAGGCAAGCAAACAGGAAATGAATCTCTTCTGTCGATGAGCAATAACCACATCAGGAGACTTCAATGGGAAAAATGGTTGATGGAAATCAATAGCGGTCGATGGAGCACAAAATGAAACAAACGATGCATTGGGAGGTGATGAGAACCCTGGTGGAACAGCATCCAGAAAACCATGCCTTCCATTGTCAACATTAATAGCTTCACTTCTGAAAACAAAGTCACACCATTCTTCATCCCCTCTATTCATCTTGTCGATGTGACCTGGTGTTGGTTGAACCACAACAGGCAATGGGCTATATTCAAGTTTCCTTGGCGACCAAGAGTCAATTTTCTCCGTCTCCGCCCACTGATCGCAGCGGCTTTTGTGCTTGCGAATTTTGGTACCATTGGTTTGGCAAACACCTGTGGAAGATGAGGTAACCTCACGGGCAGACGTATCGACTGAAGTGGTCGCAACCATGGACTGCATGCTACAACTAATTGGTTCAGTGGGCTTAAACCTGGTCATGCCAATGATTGTGTGAGGCTGAAACCCTGTTACAGTCCAAACCCCCAGTGAAACTCCTTCCTATCCTCAACCTTGTTCCTGTAGCTAAGTTTTCAGACAGGATTTCGAATCCATCTCTCTAAAATTTCGGGCTTTTTGATGGACCTATAAAGCAGATTTAACAAATTACATCTGATATTCACCCAAGAAAGGAAAGTACAATCCATAAATAGCAAAAACTACACTAATAAGTTCTAAGCAATAGCTCCCACTGAAATATGCATATCATGAAAAAAAAAAAAAAAAAAAACCAGAAAAGTGCGTTAGACGAAATTTCAAACGCTAAACAATAAGCAAGACGATACCTGTTTGTCATCATTCTCTGTGAAAAGACAGTTTCTGACTCCCTAAAGCTGCTTGAGAAAGCATAGTTTTCAGGAAAGGAAATAAAAAAGACTGACAGCATATTCAATCAAACAAGACTCAGCTCTGTTCTCTACCTTTCCCTTCCAGCTCATGGAGGACCTCCATTAATATGTTCCGGCATAAGTATCTACCTCATTGCTAAATACTCTCAAACTTGCAGAAGTAAGTTGCAAAGTGGAGTCTTGTCATATCTTCAGAAAGTTCTTAATTATTTTTCAAGTTCTCATAAGTGACACTTTATCATTCATAATTTGAAGGTTCGAGATACCAGCTTAAAAATAACGATGTGCCAGACCTAACTGCACCCTCATTTTATTCTCCAAGGAAAAATTAATATTCAGATAAAATCATACTTAAATTTGGGTGAAATCATATAGTTGATTAATTTCTATTTTGGCTTTAATTAGATGTATATCCCAGGTACACTTACAACTCATATGATCAAACGCAGTAATAGTCTCAAATTGACTTCTTTTAGTTATTCAAGAAACGATTGTTATACCAAAAACAGATTAAAAAAAGATGCCATATTGATCATAAAAGCTAGTATGAAAGATGACGTAAAAGTTACATGCTTATATAGTCCTATATATGCAGACATGCACATATACCGTATGTTCAACGATTCTCATGTGATAATTTCTGGCATGAAAAGTGGATGCCAACTAGACAACAGAAAAGCATTCACACTACTCTCTGTTTCTGTTTTTTTCTCTACATAAGGAACCATGTCCTTAGGATGCACCATTTATCTGCCTCAAAATTGAGCAGCTTAAATAATATCCTTTGCACTTAAATGAAGGCAAAAAATTATCCACAAAAGAGAAAAGTTATTCAAAAAAGGTAAGGGAAAGTGGAAATTTAAGAGATGATCTAACTGCACTATCACTTACTTAACCAGTCAGCAGCATGTTTTCATCATTCAATTTAGAATAACTGGCGGCTGAGAACTTTCAGCTACCAAAGTACTTTCCCTTTTTCTTTCAAAACAAACTCGTTAAGCAATTTCACCTTTTCATTAAACAGTGAATTGCAGCTGATTCGACCTTCAATTCCCGTAATGTTTAAACTGGTTGAATGTTATGCACAAAAGGAGTCCTTGATCCTAATTGATATTCATTTAGAAAGCTTATATCATGCATGAAAATGGCATAGACAGATAGCGAGATTGCATATAGCAGCACATGGCTAAACCCGCATGGACTTTCGACATTAAACTGGACAGAGATGAGATTGGAGCATGCTTTTAGAGAACAGGAAAGATGGATATAACTAAATTTCCTGAAGGGAGGCACAACAACCTAACAATTGCATTTAAATCAGTCTACCAGTGACCGCTAGCCCTTCAACAAGACGACCCTTTAACCTACTAATCAAGAACAGAGTTAATATCTGCAAACTTAAGAGGAAAAAATATGCATCTTCTAGGAATATATGCAAGATCATCTTATTAAAACCGTTTTTTAAGAGAAAAAGAATTTCACCCTTTAGCAATATTACATCCTTCAAGTGTTTGCAAGGAACCTAAAAGGCCCTTTATTTTAATGTCAGTAAATCTGAAGCATAAGCATATTATAGAGTTCTTTCATATCATAGGTTTATTAAGGAAGAACAAGCATTTATGTAGGAAAGATCAAACTAACTGAAATTAATCACATTAAATACTCTTAAACCAAAATAAAATTAAGCTAAAGACTAGCAACCCGTCATGTTATTCAGACAACAAAGCAAATCTGAAAGATACATGTATCAAGTACATGTTCATGCCGGAACGCTCGGGTGGAAGAAGCGGATTCGCATGTTAAACAAATAGCAAAACGTGTGGCAATATATAAATTCTCAGATTTATAAAGAGGATCTCGAGGTGCACCAATGGGTGGTTCCGTAACATTGTAGCAACCGTAATCACTCATTACACAGCGAATGTACTGTAATTTTGACAGAAAAATGGCGCCGCCCCGTTAGTGAAAATAGATCAACAAACCAACTTAAAAGATTGTCAATTTGACTAGTTACCATGAACAAATAAAATGAGACTGAGAGAGCATTATACATGATACAAATAACAAATCTATAACACACGATAGCAACATTATTCTTTCTCCTTAGAACATCATATATAACTGCATTGATTTTAGATAAGGAATCAGAAATATGTCTAAAATAAAAACTAGTGATAAAAACCAAACATAAATCAACAAAAATTTCTACCTTTTGAGGCTTTGGAGCCAGAACCTAGGGAATGAATTATACATCCATATCTGGTGGAGTAACATACATCTATGAAAAAAAAAATTTTTGAAAAAGAAAAGAACAAAATTCACTTAGCAAGTCTAGAAACAATAATTCAATATAAGATTTAAGCAAAACCCATGTCCAAAAACCAGCAAAAGTAGCACTAAACTACCAGAACCAACAATTTAATTCAAGTGCAGGAAAAACATATATACCAAAACCCATAATATAAAAAGAAATGCCCTTAAAACCACCAGAAAATGGTTGAATTAAAATTTTTAAAAAAAATCACACTAACCTCCCTGAAATCATAAACTTCGTAATCTGGGTCAGGTGGCTTCCGAATAAAAAAACCACAATCCAACAAGCTGATCTTATGAAACTCCTCCTCATTTATCCTATATAATTCACCACCATGTCCTAGTCCCACCCTTGGGTCGACACGAAGCTCTGCTCTCAATAACTGCAATGTCCACGTCAAAAGCAGTGGAAGCAGCAGAAGCGGCGGCTAATGGGTCGTATTCGACGTCGAAGTCCTTCTTGATGTCGAATTCTTCGACTTCTTCTTCGTCCATGCCGTACTCATTGGGTCCTCCTGCGTCGGAGTCGCCTCGTCGACCCGGACAAGGAAGGAGGGGTTAAAGGTTGCGGTTAAGGAAGAGTGGAAGGGAGTTTGGGTTTGAAAGAAGGGAAAGGAAGGTGGGAGTGGCTGAGGCGGAAGGAGGAGTATTTTGGGGTGTAGCATGGTGAGGAGAGGAAGAGGGTGGCGGTGGTCATGGATCGTAGCGGGAGAGCGGGGAGGGAAAGAGGTGCGATGGATTAGATTTTTGAAATGAAAGAGTTCCGCAAATCATATCAACGCAGCAAAGTGATCAAGAACGAACAAAAACAAAAATTCGATGATTTAGCATGAATTAGCTAAGCTTCCCAAGTGTTACAATCGGTGGAAATTTTATACAAACAATTTAATATAATAAAATTTTTTAGTTTTTCGTGCTTCTTATTTTATAAAATCATGCTTTTTATACAGGCATCCTTAATATTAATAGTAAGAATGTAAAAAATAATTTAATCAATTTTATCGGCGTTTATGAAGTTACCATTGATGCATAAAAGTTTTAGATTTGATTTATATCGAGTTATCCATCAAGTCAAACTTTCATAGGAATTTTTTTTTTTTTTTTGTCTATTTTAAACTTTTTTTCCCACGTCCATTTTGAACAAATTATGTGATATTTATATTATTAAAAAAAGTCTCAAATTGAGTTTGATATAATTAAGTTCAGTAATATAATAACATTGATCTAATTAGAAAATAATAAAAATTTTATAAATTAAATAATATCATTATAAAAATATTTATGTATTTTAATTATTTATATAATTAATAAAGTCTATATTTGATTTTGTTCTTATAGAGTTAAGTAATACTAACCTATTTAAAAAATGACAAAAAATATCTTTTATAAATTAAATAATTATATTATAATAGATATTTGTGTTTTTTAATTCTTTTATATAATATATTTAAAAAAATCTTTTCGTTGTTTAAAAAAAAAACTATCATTCTTACTCACTAATAAAGGTGTCCAGAAACTGAGTTATAGTTTAAAAAATTTTAGATTCTATTGCTCAGCTTGCTTTCGGTCCAGCTTGCTCATATTATCAATATTTACTGTTCATGATTAATAAAAAATATTTTTTTAAATATATATATATTTATTTTAATATAAATTTAAATATTTTTTATTAAATATAAATTTCAACCATCCTGAATTGATAAAATACTTGTTTAAAGCTCTATTTGAATAAATAATCCAATCCGTAAATAAATTTACCCACTAATTTCTTTTTTTTTTTTTAAAATACCATCATTTACGTACTTTTAAAAAATTATAATTCTCTTGAAAAAAACTAACACTCCATTAGATAAAAAACTATACGTATTTATTTTACATATATTTTTCTTTTTAAAATCACAAAACAAGTGTGAGATAATTTAGTTATGTTAATTTTATTTGTAATATTTAAAAATTTAATCTAAAAATACTAATACCCTATGTCCTATTTTAATGCTAACTAAGATAAAAAAGAAAATATTGTCCATCCAATTAAAATGTTTTTATAGACGATTCGATATTTTTTATATCATTATATAAGTTTAATCTGAAATTTTAAAAAACTTAAAACATTATTAAATTTATATTAATATTTTTATATATTTTATAATTAAATACACCAAATCGATCGGGGGAAGGTTTAATCCAATCCAATACACGCAATCTCTCAATGTTCTGAACCAGGCCAGTGGCTCTAGCCCAAGCATACGGACCTTGTGGGTTAAAGCCCTGGTCTCCGAAAAAAAAATAATAAATAAAACTACACACTTTAACCGACCCGGACTCTCATGATCTCATCGGCACGTAACTCAACCCCTTTTTTCACTTTCTCCGTTTCCTCCATCGAATTTCTCGGAGAAAGAAAACCGCAAGGAAATTAAACTCGAGAAACCAATAAAATAAAATAAAAAAAAAAGGGAGAAAAATACCCATCGTAAAACCTTTATTTTTTGTCCCGCGCAACTTCTTTTCACTCTCTTTCCCAATCAAATTCCCCAATCTAGGTCTCTAATTAGAGTCTTCTTTTAGTGATTCTTGAATATTCTTTCGCTTTAATTAACCCTAGGAATAACAATTGGGTGAATTGACCCGGAATTCTTCATGGAAGGTAAGAGTGTCGCTGGTGGCGGAGGAGGAGGAGGAGCCGTTGGTGGTGGTGAGTCTTCAAGAGTGGTTGCGCCGAAGGTGATGAAGGCTGGTGACCGGCAAGTTTTCACGGTTGAGCTCCGACCTGGGGAGACCACGTATGTTTCGTGGAAGAAGCTTGTCAAAGACGCCAACCGGGCAAATGGATCTTCTGCGGCTGCCACTGCCGCTGGTCCTGTGGTGACTGCGCCCGCTCCTGAGCCGCCTCCTAATGCTCACCCAAATCTCCAGTCTCGCATCGCCCCAGTAAGAGCCACTTCTTCAATCCCTATTTTTACGTAATTGAATTTTTTTTTTTAACTTTGGAATTTTTTAAAAATTTATTTATGTTTTTTATATGCATTCGTACACGATGTTCAACTTAGTTGTTTTGTGGCGTTTTATATAAGAAAAATTGCCTGAATTTTTTGGTATATTTGAATGTTTTAGTATTATATTGATGCCATGAAAATGGGAAACTGAAAGAAAATGTGTTTTTTTCTTTTAACCTTTTCGGCTATCCTTAAACATGCTTGATATTATTCAGGGACAAGTTGCTGAAAAAGAAGCGAAAGATGAACCACCACCTCCTAATCGTTTCAGTGCTGTTATTGAGAAGATTGAACGTCTTTACATGGTATTTTTATTTTATTATGATTTTGTTTGCCAGCATTGCGGGATGCACTTTGCTTCATTTATGAATGTGAAGTGGAATTCTTTCTCAGGGTAGAGATAGCAGTGATGAGGAAGAACTGGATGAAACTCCGGATGATGATCAGTACGATACGGAAGACTCTTTTATTGATGATGCTGAGCTGGTTAGTACTAAAATCTATTTCTTCGACTTCTGGTCTGTTTACATTGGTTTTACTCAATAGTAGTAGGAGCTATTCTTCTTGCAACAAGGAGTGTGTAATGTATTTTTATTGCTTTATTATGTTGCTTCATTGCTTGTTATGCAGGATGAGTATTTTGAAGTTGATAATTCAGCCATTAAACATGATGGATTCTTTGTTAATAGGGGAAAGTTGGAAAGATTGTGAGTTTCTTTGGACTTTTTTCCATTCTTCTTCTTCTTCCTTGTTCGGTGACAAAGCTTTAGTAATAATTATGTTTAAATGGCTATTCATATGTATCCTATGACATACCAGAGGCAGCCATACATCTCTTATCAGTTAATGCCAGGTTAATTTATGAATTATTTTCTTTTAGATGTGGAAAATTTGACTTGAAGACCAAAATGAAATGGGATCCATGGTTATGCTTGCAACTTTAATTCCTGCTGTCATGAGCATTGCTACTCTTATTCTTTGTACTGTAGTGGTTGCCAAGGACCCCTTGATTGTCTCGTATGAAGCAACCTTATATCATGTTAATTTTATGTTTCTTTTCTCATTGAAGTGTAGGTAAAGCTAGTGTACTGGATTTGTCATTAAATCACCTGATCAAATTGTATGCTTTTTCATGTTGCAGTTCACTATTAGTTGATTTCTTCCATTTTTGTTTCACTAATTTCTTTTATTTCTTTTCCCTTCTTTTTTCAAGAAACGAACCTCCTGTGATACCTAACCAGCAGCCCAAGAAAAGGCGAAGGAAAGATGCTTCAAAACCTCCTGGTGAGAGTGATGATGTTCGTGTGTCAAATAAACATGTAAAGGCAACAAAGATGACTGCTGGGAGGGCTGAACCATCTCTTGGGAAGAATAATTCTAATTCTTCTCAGAATGTGACTGCTCTAAATGAACAATATGGAGATGTAAAAGCTCAGAATCAATTATCAGTTGCTGGTGTTTCTTCCAAGAAGAAATCTTCTGAGACAAGAGTAGCATTGGATTCTTCTGCATATTTGAAAGTTCCAAATGGTGATACTTCTGTACCGTTGGTAGATGTGAAGGATATTGAAAAGCCGAAGATGGGATTTCTGCACTCAAAAAATGTGGTCGGTAACAAATTGAAAGATACAACTGGTTCCTCTGATGTTTTGCATCAGAAATACCATGATAAAAATGATTATGCACAACCCAAATCCCAACATGGAAAACAAATTGGCAATGTTGGTGAGCTTGAACAATCAGTTCGACCAAGAGAAAAAAATGGCATCCGTGAACTGCTAGACATCAATGTCTCTGATGGCAAACATGCTATGTATACTGCAGTAAGTTATTATATTTAATCTTCAACTTGTTTTTTTGGCAGTTTATTCCATTTCTCAAATTGCAGGTTTCTTGTTATTCATAATTAGTGGCTGCTGCATAACCTAGTTTTAGTTCTGACATGAACACAGGTTTCTGTTAATGACAACCTACAATATCTGGAAGCACTAGGAGCTTGATTGCTGTGTGTATGTATTATAATATAAAAGCTCGAACATAGATTTGCATAACACTTAGACTGAAAGATGTTGCTTAGTCTTAGAGATAGAGACAATTGAATCAGTTCTGAGTTAATTTGATATAGTCCCTCAATTTTCATTTAACAGAATATGAATAGCTGAAAACACCCTGGAAAGTTTAAGGATCTCATAGACCTTTCTTTGCAAGTGTGTGTGCATCTGCATGCAGTGCAAGATATTAGAGAGTAGGTTCCTGCTATGTTTCAAATTATTTCTCATCAGAGACACATGAGAAGCTATTTTTGCGTTTGATATTAATGCTTTCATACTGGGTTGGATTTTATGTGTAATGTATCATGCAGAAATCTTCACGCATGCCGAAAAAGGATGGTTCTACTCTTAGGTCCAAAAGTTCCTTGCTTGAGAAGGCTATTAGGGAGCTAGAGAAGTTGGTTGCAGAGTGTAAGTGTATATAAGTGTCTTGTACAATGTAATTTATAATTCTCTAGCTATAAATAATTCCTTTTAAAGTAATGTTCATTGCCCTTCCTGTCTGAAATGTTACAGCAAGGCCACCTGCTATGGAAAATCAAGAGGCTGATACTTCATCTCAGGGTATTAAGAGGAGATTGCCTAGAGAAATAAAGCTGAAGCTTGCTAAAGTTGCTAGATTAGCGGTATGGGACTGTTTCAATATTTAATCTCCTGTAAAATAACTCATTTTCTGATCGCCATTTTTTCCAATAGCACCATGCCTTGAGGGGGGGGGAAAAAATTAAGTTTTCAGTTTTATTTGTTATTTGTAGCAGGCGAGCCAGGGGAAAGTTTCTAAGGAGTTGTTAAATCACCTCATGAGCATCCTTGGTCATTTAATACAACTAAGAACACTTAAGGTATTTTTCCTTGTTTATGAATGGGTATGAAACCCACCAAAATTTCAATTGCAATTCCAACTGACTAAATCAAGCTTGAAAAGGGCTTGGAATATTGTCTTGTTATGGTTGCATGCCAACCTACCAATAACTCCCAAGCCTAAAAATACTTTCTGTTAAATCTACCTTTTCTATTGAAATATCTTTTGCTTTTAATTAATGTGATGTAGTTTCTTTTGTTTCACTGAAGACAAGTTGGTCCATCTTACATTTGACTACTTGCGACTGTTGTAACAGCAAATATGGTGGCTTTATCATGTAAATTAGTCCATATGCTTGGGGTTTTCAATCATGCAATCAAACTTGTGAAATCTTGAAGTTTTTTTTTTTTGCTTCTGGTTATAATCCAAGTTCATTAGGGAGCCTATTGTAGAACCTTGCCACTTGAGGACTATTTGTCAGTTGTCAAATATGTGACCAAGTTTTCTGACTCCTACAAGAGATTCCTGTGGTTTGCATCTTTATTGAAATGCAGGTGGCAAAAGAATTAATGGAACAGGGCAATACTATGTAAACTTTGTGTATTACTATTTTTTTTTCCTTTTATTAAAGATTAAATCCAATAAAGTCATTATACCAATTTGGATTATCTCTGTAAATTACGGATATTGAGGCAATATTTTGGATGCAGAGGAACCTCAAGGTCATGATTAATATGGGTGTGTCAGCAAAGCAAGAAAAAGATGCTAGATTTCAACAGATAAAGAAGGAAGTCATTGAGATGATAAAGACAAGAATTCCTTCTTTTGAGGCAAAGGTTTATTTTACTCAACCCCCCCCCCCATTCTGACTTTTTTTTTTTCACTTTCTTTTCCTCTGTTTCTCCTGATTCTCCTATCTTTTATCCTTTTTTCAATTACTCTATATGGTGAAATATTTCCTTTATGACCAAGGGCAAAAAATTTCTTTCCTAAACTGTTGCACATGGGCTGCACTTCTGTTAAACTATGCCTTTTCTCACTGTCTTGCCCTAAGCTATTGTACTTATCCCTCCTTATTTTCATGCGGATTGTTTAGTTTAAATGCTTCTTCATTGTAGATTCCATGATTATTTTTTGTTTTTCACCTTTTTGCCTTCATCCTGCTATTATAAGATCATGGCCTCTCATCTTGTTCATAGTTAGTTCTCTCTACTATCGACTAAAGTTAGAAATTTTTCTGCGTTTGCTGAAAAATGCATAATTATTTTTCAGATATTGGAGCCGTTACCTGGATCTTCTGATGATTTTCAAGAAATTGGTTCTGAAGAAAGAGTTTATAGAAGGAAATTTAGCATGGATGCGTCGTTGGAGAACAAGATTTGTGATCTTTATGACCTCTATGTTGATGTAATCATATGTCATAACATGACCTTTAACAAAATTTCATCTCTTTTGAGGAATTTTTTACTTAATGAATCTTATCTTTGCTTTTTTATTTGTTTAAATGTTGTAGGGATTGGATGAAGATGCAGGTCCACAAATCAGAAAGCTTTATGTAGAGGTTGGGGACTTATCTTTTCTCTCTGCTATTGCGGTTACCATAGTCATAATGAAATTATTTATATCGCTGGAATTAGGTCTCTATGGAGTTTGTCAAATAT
>JBBYHK010000009.1:6359743-6375485 GCA_038382065.1 Adansonia grandidieri
TAACCGAACTAGGGTCTGTTAGGGTTTCGTAGGGGCGTCGCAATTGGAAAATTGCATGTGGACGTTTCCAAATGGTCAATTAATTGTTACCATCATTTAATTTTAATTTTTCTATGAAGATGGAATTTTAAAAACCTTAATTTAATTATATATTTTTTAATTCGACAAAACAAAAGAGAGAGTAATTTTTTATTTTTATTTTTATTTTTATTTTTTTATGTAGGGTTATGATACAATAATTCATAAAATTAAGAAAGAAACTTTCGGAATTTGGATAGAAACCACGTGGAATTGTTAATTGATTAACACATATTTTATTCCACAACTTTAAGTCTTTAATGCACTAATATAAAATCACTTGAATTAAACTATTTGGTTCTATAATACGGTGGAAAAACCCTAAATATAATAATAACATAATGAAAATTTGAAAAAGAAATAAGAATGGAAAGTGAAGAGAAGAGAAGAGAAGACATATAAAATACATTTAGTTTAAGCCGAGTTTAGTTTAGTTAACTTATATAATAATCTTAAGAGATGACATATAATAATAGATTCGGGTTCAAATTTTGATATATATCTGCAATCTCTTTTTTTTTTTTTATTCCAAGTCTATAGCTTTTTTTTTGTAAAAAAAAAATTATTCATATATTATTAAAACTAGTAAAATATTGGTTCTTTTTTCTTCTAAACATGTGGACGAAATTGAAAATTGGAAATGTATGTTTATTCAAATATCGTTCTCGTGCATGCATGACACAAACACACACACACACACACACACACACACACATATATATATATATATATCTTCAATATTTGAGCAAGCAAGCCATTTAACTAAGTAAAATAATAATGTTTTATTTATTAATGAAGTCAACTAATTTATTTTCACACATTATCTCATTTTGATTGGCTTTTTTTTTTTAATAGAATGTACAATTTTGTACATACAACTCTTTTTTTTTTATTTTTTTTTTCAAATTTATATAATCATTTTCTAACATCTTAAATTAGTAATAGCAATTTTAACTTTCTCTAATGATGATACCTCAACGCCGGCTGATATATTAAATTCTTACCTGAATTTTGTTGTTGATCTTAGGTAGAGTTGTTCATGGATGATAAAAAAAAAAAATCAGATTGTCCAATTTAATCCGTTGGATCCCCCAAAAAAAAAAAATCTTTTAATTATTTGAAATATATTAAAGTGTTCAATATTATTGTTATACTCATATTTATATATTTTAATAATTAAATTTAAATTAAAAAAATAATAGTTATTTATTAAATAATAATCCAAAATCAATCGAATGGATCTAAATTTAAAATTTCCTAATGCAAATCCGACTCTTGAACAAATTTAATTTTGACTTTTTTTTTGTTAATGTATATTTTGATTGTTGTCAACAATATCATGTCACGTTCAAACTAAATGTAAAAAAATAGCTAAAAATGTACATAATCGAATCATCCATTAGAATATTTTATGAAATATTTCTTAATTGGTTGTCAAATCCTTTGCTGAATTCGATTGAAAGTGAAATTTTCAATTGGCTAATTGAATGAAAATAAATAAATAAATAAATAAATAAAAAGCGACTTCAATTCAAAATTAATTATTGTTTTATGGCCAAATAATTAATTAACCATCCACTTTCATTAGCCAATCCAATTAGCTATTTCATATCATTGATTCCTTATCCATTGTTATACGCAAAATTTTGTTTAACATATAAAACAAACATTATGAATGATGAGAGTGATATAAACTCCAATGGGAATGACCTAAAAATTAATTCATGAAGTAGATGGTTAGATTTCTTTTTCTTTTAAAATAAATTATAATAAGATTTGGTTACGTGACCTAATTTTTACCGTTGGATCAAGATGGAAAAATATATACCTTTTTATAAAATTTTTGCTATTGACATATTAATAGTGGAGTTTTTTAATTAGATAAGCGAGATTAAGAGATTATTACATATATCATTTTTAAATTTATTTTTTTATATATCTTGAGTGATATATATTACTTTATTAATCTCACTTGTAGAATCTGAAGATTAAGATGACGCATATCCCTTCAAATATAATAACAAAAAGAAAAAAGATAACTAAAAATGAGAAATTTAACAGTCTCTTGACTCATCTGTCAAGTTTAAAAGAAAAAAGGAATTCACCGCCATTATATAAAAAATGACCTTAAAAAGGAATAACAAAAAATTGGATTTAACTTATAAGGAGACGTGGTTATGAATTAGATAACCTATGTGACTTAACCCGAATTATTATTTAAATAATAAAAATATTTTATTTAAATTTAATTATAAATATTAATATAAATTTTTTTTATTTTTAATATTATTTTAAATATTAAAATAAACTTTTGAAACAACCGACAAAGGAAGTTTTAACTATACCACAACCTTATATAACTTGTGAACACTTCTGCTTATAATTAAGCCTCGACTGACGTGGGATGGTGAGCGGGCCTCCAAGACCAAAGAACCCCTCCTTCTTGTTGGCCCCAATAGGCTTAATATTGGCAAGAGGCAACTGCAAACATTAGATAGGGCTGGGCCAGTTGGAGCCCAAAAGGTTTAATGGTCAGGCTGTTCATTGGTCCATCGGTAATTGAAAGTTATAAACCCAAGATTTTGAATCAAACCAAGAAAGAAGGAAAAAAGCTATCCTACGCCCAGCCCAACTTGGACAGGTCTATTCTGGATGTAAGCAAGCAATGGGTTTTGTTTTTGGTACCTAGAAAGTACTGGTTTTAAAGACCTGCAAGAAATATTGACAAGCAGATGCAGAATGGAGACAACATTGACTAACATGTAAGAAATATTAAACTTAAATATGTTTCCAGGAAAAAAAAAAATCAAATTTGCTTTCAGCGCAGTTCTGACAAAAATCCCATGATCTCAATACATATATACAAAGCCAAGATGAACTTTGAGAACGTTGATGGTATGGTACAACTGACATACTATATTCATTGGAGATAAAATTTATGGTACAAACCAAAGTTACTGGAAAAATTGAAGGATACCTCAAAATCAATGTGAAACTAGTTGGCCAAAAGCACAGTTTTGTATTTGATACAACAATGTTTTGGGTCATTATAATTCATTGGCCCGGTTGAAGTTGCATCTTCCGAAAAAAAATGGAACACTTGTTCGTTTGAACTGAAGCAATCCGAGTTACTAACCTTCACATCAAAGAAGTTTAATTTTTCTCAAAGCAGACTGGAAGCATTTGCGTTAAACAAGATTGTAAAAATGGAATAAGATAACATATAATAAATACCCTTCGTCAGAATGGTACCGTGATCTTCTTCAGTATGCCATTGATGAGATTTCATTTAATTGTAGTTCGCTGAAGAGACCGGCACAACAACTTATCCAATCAAATGCAGTAGATACACTCTTAGAGGGTGAATATAATTAGATATCAACTGCCAACAAAAGGGAAAATTGTCATATTACATGCTGCTGAGACTAGGTCTGACTATGCTGCAGCAAAAACAAAGTCCACATTCTCTGATTTTTCCATGATCTTTTTGTATTTTGAAGTATGGTGTGTGTGTTGGGATATTTTGAGATTAAATGTTACTTTTTCTGAAGCAACTTGTTGACAAACAAAATGCACTAATTGTCAACTTGAAGTACCAATGTCCGACACCCGTGTTAGACACACATTTAAATATGGGTATAAGAATATTATCCTCCAAATATATGGAAAAACTTTAAAAAATTGGGATACCCTTGTCAGATACACTCACTCCCAAGCAAGCAACATAGCCAAGAGTTGTTAACGTTTTGGTAATGACCTGAATGAAGACCTTAGCTAAACAAGCTTTCCTAGCAGAAAATTCTCTTCCTCTCTTTGGTTTCAGTTCATTTTTCTTGTCCTAAAAGAGATAGCAGATCACCATTAATCCTACACATGCTATAACATGAAATCCTACACAACTCAACGACAGAAAATGGTTCATGAAAAAGAAAAAAAATAAATTAAAAAAAAGGACCGTTTTTCTTTTTCCTGAAAGGCAAGATGACATTTATTAATAAGAGACTAGCACACGAGCCAATCATAAGGGGGGGAAGTCAAAAACCATTAATACATGCCAAAGGGAATCGAAATAACTGGGCCTAAGACTCTAGTTTTGATGCTAAGGTAACAAATATATTAAGGAGCAAGCCTAGAAATAATCATAAAACCAAAAGAGTGATAAAGCATTCCCATCTAGAAATAAATATACAAACAAAAGAAGAAACAAACCTTAGCTTGACCAACAGCCGCTTTCATGCCAAAAATAGTTCTTGGGATTCCATAGGCGATGACCAATAATGCAAGAGTGATTCTACAGTTAACCTTCGTGTTGCACTGAGCATCGAGATAAAAAATCGACACCCATCAATTTTATATTCTTCAAGAGGATTTCTGTGCCCAAAGCTTCTGACATTTACCTGTCAAAGACTGCCATAAGAGTGCATCTATACTTGAAAGCTGAAGATAAAAAACACAATATTCAGATTAGATACCGCAGAACTCAGCCTATTCATGTTTACAAGATGATCCCTCCAGAAACAATCCAGAGTCTTGACAAGAACTGCTCTCTGAATTCCAATAATAAGAAAATTAGCAGCAAAAAAGAAGGAAATGAAAAAGATCTTGAATGACGTACAAGGCAGTAAGAGGCTAGGCTAAAAAAAACAGATAATTAAGAAAGTAGTTGAAATAGGCTCTCCAAACAACATATACTTCACTTTACTAAAGCGAAGCAGGTAAAACACCAAGCCATGTTCCTATGATAACTGTCACGGGCTTAAGCCATGGATTGAATTACTCAAGTTATTATAAACATGTAAGGGAAGCAGCTTACCTCAATTTCTTTTATGTATGCATCATCATAGCCAGACTCTTGTACAATGTTCAAGTATGATGCAATCAAAATATCCCCAAGGTATTTGCGAAGAAGATTAATTGTTGGCCGATACCTCCCATTCCTAGAGTAAAAACATAAATGGATATTATTCAGTATCAATATAGGGTAGAACTAAACCAAATTAAAGATGCATTATCATTATTCTACTAACTTTGTTGAATCATCAGAGCAAATAGCCAGCCACCGTTTCAGTGAAGATTTTTTTCTGCGGATTCCTCTGAAGCAGTCTGGAGGTTTTGGCAAGTTTGGAAGGTGAAAATTGTCAATATCCACAGAATTTGATTCATGTAGCTGTTTAAGAGATTGGAGTAAATCTTCCTCTGAAATCACTGCAAATGAGTCTGCAGAAATTCCACGACATAAGGAATTATGTTGATTATAAGTTTTGACAAGAAGAATTATGTAATAGGAGGTAATCCTAATCCAATAGGTAATAAATATTCCCAAAAGATATCGAAGGACAAGGTGGAGCTTAGGGATAAGCTCACCATCCAATAGCTTCCCTGCAACACCAATGAACTCTTTCCAAAGCTTAGCCAAGCTCCAGTATCTTGGATGCTACATAATGAATTAGTGTGATTAGGCTAAAAACAAGAGCAGAAGTAGACTGCATCTGAAGAGAAAAACTCGCTACCTTCAGTGGATCGGCATTTCCAAAAACGATTTCGTCTACCACTGCTTGCATGTACCTATTAAACAATTTTTCTCTTTTAATGTTCAAAAGACAGATCAAAACTAAATCTTTAAAGACAGTTGATAGAAACTACATTGACAAGCTGAATTCTGCGGGGAAACATACCAATAGTGCCAGCATGAGTTAGATATACATGTATAACATTTTACTGAGCATCATGATATCAATGACACCTGTGTATAAAATGAAATCTAGCATGATACAACAAAAAACAATTGATAAAATCTGACGAGCAATAAAAGGTAGAAAGAGATAGTAAAAAGCCATTGCATTTGTTCTCTACATGCTATAACCATCGTTTGTGGTCAACATACTTAAAATTTCGAAATTACCAGGAATATCTATGTTATTATCCTAGTCAAACTATACTAAAGACACACACAAACACGAAACAAAAAAAGATGCACAATTAAAACTATAATTTGAAGAACATATTGCCTGAATTTCACATGGCAATTTATAAAGGCTCTTTTCATCATCCCAAATAACCTAATTTTCAGCAATTGAATCTTAGACATAGTTCAGATTCCAAAAAACATAACAGCAGGATTGATAGACTTCCTTCATATTGTTCCAATCCTCTCTGACTTGCTATCACATGTCTAAGGTGCAAAGCTTATGCCAAAAACTAAAACAAGGGAGACTCGTATGCACTAATCAGGTCACACAAACTACTCGAGCATATTAGAATGATACTCACTGGAATATGTGTTGGGAACAACTTTCATTATCACCCGTCAAAATCAATTGCCTAAGGTTATAGACATGCTTTCTTTGAACCTGATAAAAGCAGACCAAAGAATTCAATGAGATAATTGATGATCATTTCTGTGTAAACTGAACACTCCAGGATTCATTTTCAGATTATAAGTTACACTCTTTCTTGGTTTATAAATTGAATATTTCAAATGGAAATCAGTCACCAGTATCCTGCTAAAGAAAAGGGCATAAGTTGATAAAAAAAAATAACGAACTAAAAGTTGCACTAACATCATTTTAAAGCATTTTGTGGATAATATTCCTTATCCAATTAAAATCGCACTGGAACCTACAAGATGGTCCTTCAAAAACTTCGAAATTAAATGAAGGTTTAGTCAAACTCCTATCAAGTGCTAGATCACGTCAATTAGTTTGGCAAGATGTCCAAATATGGCTTTATTTTTTCCAACCACATACCTCCAAAACTTCATCGAACTCAACGAGGCTCTTTCTTATGCTGAAGAAGTACTTCTCTGCATTGGTTTGGAGTGCTAAAAGCTGCAAATAGAAAGTCATGGAAGTCATTAATAAGGAGAAGATGCTTAAAAGTTTTAAAGTTCAGAAACAGATAAGGTTTATAGGTTTTAAATAAATGAGGTCAATGCATACCTGCTTTACAATTGCATCACCTTCAATAGGTATATCTTCATCATTTGTAATTTTTGAAATAAGCTTCACAGCCCACTCAGTATCAAAATTAAACTTTTGAAACATCTCATCTTGCAAGCTGTAACGACAATAAATAGAAAATTTGATATTCTAAATGATGTTAATTATACCCTTAAAGGACAAGAAGAAAAGGATGCAGACAAAGAAGTCCTCCTGTAGTTAATTAAACTATTGAGTTGAGAAGATAATGTAAATTCCAGTGGTGTCATCACTGAGTTCTCCTCTAAAGAATTCACTGTATGGAAAAGATAAGAAGCTTGCCCAATCAGCAGATTCCCATCCCATGTGCTCTGTAGTTTCTTTCAACATAACATTTGTTTATAAATAGTAGGTGAAGATAATTATAAATGGCCTTGGACAAGAGTGATGGCAGTTATTACATGAGAATCCAGCTACCCTAACCCCCAAGAATTCATTGTCGGATTAAAATCACTCTATCTCTCTCATCAAGCATTTACCTCATTTTCAAATACATGCTGCATAGATTTCCCTTTATTAGTTATTACCCACCCCAATATCAACCCTTCAGCGTTTATTCCCCTTGGGCAGGACAACGAACATTCCACAGAAAAGCTTTATTCCTCATATGTGAGGTTGGCTACATGAACAAGATTACACCATTCTATGCATTTTGTGACCATGTCGTGAATAAGGATCAGTGAAAATAAGGTCCTTTATTATAGCCTCCATTCTCCAATGATGTCTTCTTTGGTCTCCACCTCCCATTTTTGGCAAAGACATCCTCAACTATGTTGCATATTTTACAGAAGCATTCACAGCTCTTTAACTCACTTGTCCAAATCACCTCTAGTGCATTTCCCACATCTTATCCTTAATGGTGCGATGCAGCTCCAACATGTCCTTCAGATGCACTCATTTCTAATCTTATCTTTTCACCTCTCTCCCTCTGCCTTGGGCACCAACCACAACAATTAAAATAAATATATCTCTCCAACCAAATTTATAATTTACATAGAAGTCTCAGTACAAAGTTTCAGACTGCTTTAATTTTGTTGGGCCACAAATTGACTGTCCCCGCTGTGTGATTACAAAATCTGCTTTTATATTCCCAAAAAAGAAAAAAAAAAAGAGCTAAAATATTATTTTTGGAATAAGACACAGACAACTGGCAGTCCATGGAGCAATTTCGTCCAAGAGGATATTTTTATATTATCCCACATTTAGGACTTTAAAGAATTGCTTAATATATGCATGATAGCTCCCTTGAAAGAAAAAAAGTTTCATCTCAAAGCACCAGATGGACAAAAGAAACCCAAAATAGTGGGTCAGGGCTATGTGGAGAACTACGGTAGCCCATACATGATACAAGAAGTTGAACTGGTACTGACCTCGGTTAAAGACCTAGACCAATACCTGTTGAGAAAATCTCTTCCTACAGTGAACTTGTTTTTTTTCCTAATTCAATACAAGCCTGTCCCATATCTAAATGGAATTGGATTGGATGGGCTGATAATGGCATGACAGACAAGAAAAATCATCCAACCAGTAACTAAGCAACACTACCCTAGTTAAGCTTTTCTTTTTAAAGTTATTGCCACAAAAGTCATTTTAGTCTTAAAGAAGCAATGAAATAATTAATAGAACACTACCTCACCATAAACCGAGTGGATCCAGGATCCCCTTGCCTTCCTGCTCTACCACGAAGCTGTAAAGACCATTGTCATTGTTATTTTAAAATTAGAGCTATGTTTAAACTGAAATAAATAGAAAAGAAATAAAAGATGCATTACCAGTTCTCTCTTCCCCCCACCCCCCAAACGCCCAAAATATAATAAACAAGAAATGGCTCTAAATGAAAAAGGTTAACATTATTGCTTTTAGTGTAACATTCTATCACAATGTATTATGCTGTCAGAAGTGTAGGCTTTAAAGAGTAATATGAAGTGATTCTCAAAGGAGGGAAAAAGAGCATATTCATCTAATAGTCAGACCATTATTATCACTTATCAAAATAAAGATAACAACACACTGCATCCCAAAGTTAAGTTAACCAGATTCAAACAATATTATTTGTCAACTGACAATGAGTATTTAATGAATTTGGGCCTAATGAAATCTCATGCAGTAAAATTTATGACTCCCAACATATACATGCACGTTTATACATGTATAAGGTTAGTGCATATCTTGTAATTTACAAGATACATTTGTGAACAAAAACATCGCCTGAAACTTACAGCCTTGTCTTGCATATACAGTTAAATCTAGATTTCTATCTTCCCAGAGAAATATAACTGTTTTGAAAGCAATATGTAAAGTCAAACTATCACCAAAATGAGATGCATGAGACATAAAACTTCCTTTCGGAATTAGATGAAATATTGTGACAATGGCACTGTATAGAGAAGGTTTTACTCCACCATAAATACTTGCAGAATATTACCAACTGAACAATGAGTTGAGTGATTCAACAAAAAGAATATAACAATAAGGGATTGACCGCCACAAAGCAGTTGTATTCATTTTAGCAAAGCATCTAACCAGAATATTTTCATCTGGATCAAGTGATACATAGTTACATACAATAAGCCCATAACATAGGCGATGCAAATGACCAAAGGAAGCAACCATATTGATCCTTAGCGTTGAATGCATGAGTTTATATATAAGAAATCAAACCGCTAAATTGGATACTTGTCACTTTATTATGGAAGTTTGAGTCTCCAGCTTCCAATAGCAAAAATTCTTACAATTTTCTTGCAGCAAGGCAGACACATCAGAAATGCTAACTAAATTATGGTTTAGATGCAGCATAGATGCTTAAATCATTACTGCATTAAATTACTTACCTGGTTATCTATTCTACGGGATTCATGCAAAGATGTGCCAATCACATGAAGCCCCCCAAGCCTTTTGACTTCAGACCCTTCTTTGTTGCAGTGTACTTCACAATCTTTAAAAACAGACAAATAAGTAATTGCTATAGAAGGTCCTAGAGGGTACATCTCAGACTGTTCATCAATAAGCTTCTGCAGCTCTTTCAAAGGCATTGACTGGCTCATTTCCACAGATTCTGAAATGATAGATTTTGCCTCCTCATATGTCCAGCTCTTTCCCTCACTTTTGCCAACATATTTTGCTGTTTGATTCACATTAAAAAGAAGAGTGGTATCATCATAAATAAATATCCATGCCAATCACTAAAATGAAGGTACATAATTCAGAATATTAAAAAAAATGCTATGCAAAAAGCTTTAAGAGTCACTAACTCATTAGGGCAGCCTTAGCTAGCAAAGCCATTGATGACGGGCCAACCTTTATCTTTGACAATACCTACACCAAAAACTGATGAGAATCATAAATTTATTTCTCGCCAACTAACAGTGATAATAAAGAATTACCTTTCTTGAGATTGCCATGTCACCGACTTCAACACTAGGAGCTTCTCTTGTTAGAAATGGAAGCAAGCTGTCCTCTATAACTTCTCTTGCTAGCATCTTCATAAGGCATAACAAGTTGTGTAATGTCACTTCCTTCTCATTATATATATATTTTGGGATAAAAGAACTCCAAAAAAAGGAAGTAATATATCAAAAAATTAAGAGAAATGCAACAAGTACACTTACTTTTGGATTTCCCCCAAGAATAATGTCAGTTCCTCTACCAGCCATATTGGTAGAAATGGTTATAGCATATTTTCGCCCTGCTTGGGCAATAATTTCAGCTTCCCTTGCTGCATACTGATAGAATAGAAGGCAAAAAGAAACATACAGGTAAAAGAAGCTTGCATAAATTCCAAAGGTAAAATGAGATGCAAAGGAAGAACCATGCACATACGGTAAACTGTTCATCCAATGCAAGGTATCATTGAAATAAAATCTTAACAAACCTTGGGTCGCGCATTCAGGACACTGTGAGGGATATTTCTCTCCTTCAGCAGATCTGACAGATATTCAGAATTCTCAACACTGCATCAAGAAGATGATAGCTCTTATCTAAGGATGTTCAGGTTTCTGAACACTTTAACAGGAGAAATTTGACCAATATCGTATTAACTTTCTATACAATAGCGAGATTCCAAAAGGAAAAAAGAAAAAAAAAAAGTAGAAAGGGTATATCACCATGAGAGCTGCTAGAGAATTTACCTAGTGGTGCCAACTAAAACTGGACGCCCCTGTCTAAACATGTATTCCACTTCTTGACTAACATATTCCCATTTCCCTCGAGCAGTCTTATGAGAATAGACAAAACCAAGAAACAATCAAGAAAAAAAAAAGTAACAAACTATCATTAAAAAAATATATACATTATTAAGAAGACACTCAAGTATTAAATGCCCTACAGCAAATGCTTGTATGGGTAAATCTTTACGAATGTTTGGAAGATTAGTGGGCACTTCAATAACAGGCATCTGGAACATTTTCAAGAATTCCCTCTCCTACAAACAACAAAATTACAATTTTTTATTTAAGTGGCATTAAAAATTAGAAATGGCCAAATATAGTGTATGATATCCATTTATCATCCATACTTCAGTTTTTGCAGTCCCAGTCATTCCAGAGAGCTTTGGATAGAGCTTAAATAGTGATTGGTAGGTGATTTGAGCCACCACAACAGAATCAGCCTAACAAATATAGAAATTTTACAATTTTGAATGAGAAAAATAAGATTTATGTTTGATATAGGTCAAGATAAAGTTGAGAAGAACTTTTCAGACATCATATCTACCTGAATCTTCAAACCTTCTTTTGCTTCTACAGCCTGGTGAATCCCCTCAGACCATCTCCGTTTCTCTTCGACTCTGCCTGTCAGCTGCAGATTTTCACAAATGTTTCATTTCCATCACAAAGCAAAACCTCAACAATTAAACTTATGACTAAACAAAACACCAAAGCAACAAAATCTCTATGTTTTTCCAAGCTTTAGCCTTGAACATAAAAACAACATGATAATGTTCTATCTCAAGCAAGGGTTAACGAAATCAAATGCATTTACGACGTAAAGAAATCACCGGCTTTGCTCCTAGTAATGTTTGTGATAGATACATAGACATTATTAAAGCTAAGTAATTCAACTGAATCGATTTTAAAAATTAGAGATCACATTCCACTGGTAATGGCACCCCCACAATTCTAACTCTTACAGCCATTATCTAGTAGAATGATCATCATGTTTGGGCTGAAAACGTAGGTTAGCTAGACAGTCTGCAGTAACCAGTAGTTACACCCAAATGTGGTTGAGTCATGCACAATCAGAACATTGCATTAATGAAAATGTAGGAAGTGGTACTACAACAAAGACACTGAAGCATCAAAAAAGTAATACATAAAAACCTCGTTGATAATGAGAGCTTTCCCATTTCTGACAATGTATTGGACATCTCGCCGATAAAATTCTTTAGCTTTCAAAGCATTCATCACAAATCTGCAACAATATAAATTTTAACCATCAACTAAAAGATAAAGGGAAAAAAACATAACATGATATAATATGTGAAATATGTGCGCAATGGATCACATTCAGCCACTAGACAACATAGGAGCGAGGTAGCTGATTATAATTCAGTCCAGAAAAGTTCTAACATACGATGAATGAAAGAAATCAGTTTGAAATTTGTCAAACATTTTCTTTTGGGGCCTTTTAAGTTTTAACAGCACCACGTGTTAGTGAGATTTGAAACAAAACTTTTAGCTGTTGCCAAAAGAGAAACAGATATTCAGAACAAAAAGTGTAAATTAAAAATTGCTTCTGTCCTCAATAGCATCTTTAACATGGAAACTAGGGAATGAGTACAAAGGGAAAAGGGCAACTATTCACCTTGCCCATGGATCATTTTCATCCCATAGATCATTTGTTTCAAGAGCCAACTCAGCAAGTGCAATTCCTTCCTCAGTCAACTCCACTGAATTATCTTTGAGCTCAATGTTATAATGCTGTTACCAGAATTTATACAAAAACTACTTTAATCGTAAACTCAGCATGAAAGTAACCGTACAAGATTACATAGGTAGCTGGATAGAAACAAAATATTAATGTCTAACAAAAGATGAAAGCAAACAACTGAACTCACCAGACCCCTCACTAACAGCTCAGCCACTTTAGCAGCAACCGGATAACGCGCATCATCTTTACTAGCCTGGAACACATCAGAAAAGAGGCCACAGGCTATTATAATCTATTTCTACCGCTTTGAGATTTCCTCTCAACATTTCCAAAAATTTTCCCAGGCAATCGGTAACATTCTTAAATAGCTCCCAATAATTTTGAGATTCAAAACATTTAGTATTATGCATGGAACCAAAAAAAAAAAAAAAAGTTAATAAAGGAAGAAAAGCTCATTTATATTACCTCACCACTTATTAACAAAGGATTTCTTCCTTCATCAATGAGAACAGAATCAACTTCATCAACAATTGCAAAATGAAATGGTTTTGGCCTGTTTTTGCAAGTCTATCACTAGTAGTCTGATAACATAAATCAAAGACCAAATTGAAATGCTGCTCTGGGACATACCATCTCATCACAAGTTGATCCCTGTTTCCAGCAAGATTATCTCGGAGATAATCAAAGCCTAGTTCCTAAAATGTTCAGAAACAATGGTATGAGAAACATGAAATATGGCAGGGCAAGGGAAAAGAGAAGGGGTAAGGGGAAGAAAATGCATCAGCAGTAGTCAATATTCAATTGCACCAACCTAAATTAGGAACACTTACCGAGTTGTTGGTGTATGTTATATCACATTGGTAGTTGATTCTCCTCTCTTCAGCCGTCATCCCCTTCTATGTAAGCAATCAAAAATGCAAAAAAAAAAAAAAATAGAATTTGGAGTATATAAATATGTAAATGGTTATTGAGATCTGCTTCTCGTGCATAAATAAAATAAAATGTTCGGTGGTCAACTCAGGTTCATGTCTGCAAGAATATACTATTATGACAGGTTCTAGAACATTCCGCCACTCAGTAGACAAATACCTGAATAAGCCCAACTGAAAGACCTAAGAAGCGATGAACACGACCCATCCACTCAGCATCACGTTGAGCAAGGTAATCATTCACAGTCACCACTGTTAACAACGAAAGCAAAAATGTCAAATTCAAGTAAAAGCACCGCATCACCATTTGGTCAAAAAGAGCCAGCAAAAGACTAACATGCTGTGACTAGACTACCCAGCAATAAAAGGGAATTCAAAGGATTGCTAAGAATCTAGTTAGAGGAAAAAGCAGATAAATAATGTTGTCCATTTTGCTACTCATTTTATTAGATCCTTATATCTCCAATATCTGACATTCATACACAAACCTGTGCAAGTATCTCACATTCAACTTTTTACAATATCAACAGAAAACATAAAGAATAAAATCTTTAGATTATTTTGTTTCCACAAAAAGGAAGAATACAAAGCATACCATGGACACCATCACCAGTCAATGCATTAAGATATGCAGCTAATGTGGAAACCAATGTTTTTCCCTCCCCTGTTTTCATCTCAGCAGTAGACCCATCATGAAGCACCGCTCCGCCAATAATCTACATTAAAAGACCTTTAGAATGGTACCTGACTTCAGATGAATAAAAAACATACTTGTACACAGTGATGTAATCAAAGATACATGATCATAAAGTATACATGCAAGCATACAGTCATTCATGCTTTTGTCTGTAATCTGTATCATAAAAAGATCAATACCTGCACATCAAAATGGCGCATGCCAAGTTTCCTTTTTGCAGCTTCACGAACCACAGCAAATGCCTCTGTGAAACCAATAATAACAGGAACATTAATTGTCATATAAATTTCATAAATCAACCCTCTGAAACAGAAGCATTAATAAACACTAACCAGCTTGAATATCCGAAAGAGTATTTCCTTGGTTCAAACGTTTCTTAAACTCGGAAGTTTTATCAGTCAACTACAATAAACATGCTCAGACCATTATTTCAATTACGCAAACAATGGCAAGGCAAGACAAGTAATTGATTCTAAACAAGGCGGCCAACCTGCTCATCAGATAGCCTCTGAATTTCAGGCTCAAGTGCATTAACAGAGTCGACAAGACGATAATAGTCCCGAACAACCCAGTAGTTTAAGCTAGTAAAATCACTCAAACTCTTCTTAAAACGACCCACGTTCTCCTGAAACAAAAGCCAAAAAAAAAAAAAAAAGCATCAAAAGCGAACAGCAACAACTCCACAGAAACATAAAATCAAACAGTTGGTCAGCAGTTGGGAATAGTGAAAAATGACGCCAAAGGGGACCTTGAGAGATGCAGCGATAGGCTTTTGTCCATTAAAACGATGGCGTTGAAGGCTGTAGAAAGAAGGAAAAGATGAAGGGAAGAAGAAAGGGGAGGTGGGTTTCGTACAACAGAGGGTTTTACGTCGAGTGAGGGGTTTTGGGGTGAGGAAAGAAGAGTTGAGAAGAGAAGGCGCAGTGGCCATTTGGGCTGCAGCTGTACTTGCCGTTGGCTTTTTTCCTATGAATTATAATAGCAATTTTCTCAAATTTCCTTCTGCCACCTGACAAGCTTTTGGTCTCCGCTTTTCTTCTTTGAGTGCTGACTGTCGAGCGCCAACTGCCGAGGCCTGCAAATATTGCTTCCCGGGCTTTTTTTTTATCTTTAATCTATTTGTCTTTTTTAGGCAAGGTTTTATTTTTATAAAATTCTTGAATTCTCTCTCTCTCTCTCTCTCTCTCTCTCTCTCT
>JBBYHK010000009.1:6380136-6390519 GCA_038382065.1 Adansonia grandidieri
AAATAATATCAAATATTCAATTTTTTAATATTGATTACCTTTATCTTTCTGTATCTCTATTCCACGTTATAACTATCAAGAAAAAAATGCTTACTTCACTGCAAGTTCAACAATATACAAAGTGGTCAATAGCGATAATTTAAAAATTACATCATTTAATCAAAAACATAATTTTATTAAATATTTATTGGACATTAAAATTATTTATTAAATGTTTAATGTTTTTTGTTTAAATCATCCAGTTTAACCGATAACTCTATCGATCGGAAGATCTTACTAATTTGATTTGCAACTGTTTGTTAATAATTTTTTATTTTTTCATATTTGTAGAAATTATTTTTGATGGCATGTTTTTAGAATTAACTCAAATTATAAAAGGGGAAGATTGGATGGGCCACCACTCACCTAATGAGTGTTGGCTCCACAATTTACCGTCGCGGAGTGACTGTTTCCAAAACCGTCTCTTCGTCTTCGTCTTCGACTAAGTCTTTACTGTTCGTCTGACGACAGCACAAAACGCAAAGAGACAGAAGAAGAACGAGAGAAAAAGAGGAAAAAAAAAAAAACCCTTTCTTTTCTCTTCCTCTGGTCTGGTCTTTTGGTTGAGTCTTCTTTTCCCATTAAATTTTCTCTGGAAAAATTTTCCTCTCCCTCTCCCTCTCCCTTAGCCAATTATTGCCATTTTTGTCTTTTCGTCTTTTCCAGGTTGACATCCCAACCCTCTTCTCATTTCTCTTCCGCTCCCTCCGATCAATTTTTCAGCCCTGACAATAAGAAAGTTTCCTTTTATAAACACCCGATTTTATTAAGTTTTTCAATTTTGATTACTTTGCTTTATAGATCTATTCGTAATTCATATCTGGACATATACCCATTTATTTGGTTTAATTAAGACAGCGATCCATTTGTTTCTTTTAATAAAGAGAGTGAAATAATGGACGAATTTGGCGTTTTAACAGAGCGTTACGGTTTAAAACCCCAAGGAAAATCGGCTCCAATGTCCCAAGCCAAACGATCCACCGCCGCCACCATCACCACCGCCAACAGGAATGTAGATTTTGGTTTTACACGAAACCCCACGTCGTTTTCTTCAAAAACTTCATGGAATTCGAGTGCCAGTAACGGCTCATTGCTTGACGATCACGCTTTCTTTCCCAAGCAAAACTCCCAAAATTCTTTCGGTTGCGGAGAAGATTATGGTTACAAGTTTGGTGGTTTTGAAAACCCCACGACGAATCAATCTAATACGAGTAATAATAGTAGTAGTAACGGATCTTCATACCATTTGGCTTCAATGTTGTTTAATTCGGATCCGAGGCCTTCGTCCACGAATTCATACGTTATTGATGATGTATTTGGGGAAATGCCAGTTTCACAAAATGCAAATAGTAACGATGATATTGGGTCTTGTCCCGTTGGTGACTTGCTTGGTGATTATAGTGGCGTGGCGGCGAAATTGAAGGGTTCTAGCGGGAATGGTTCGTGGGATTCGGGTAAGAATGAGGCTGGTGTTGATGATTTGATAGCTGGGTTCGGTGGAAGCAGCACTCCAGTTAATAGGTACTCATACTTAAAATGAATATAAATTTATTCATTAAAATATAATATACGATTTTCTGCTCGATTAGTGTTGTTTTGAGTGTTAAAGTTTTAGCTGAATTGTTTGCTGTTTGACTCTTGTATATTGCAGAAAATGGAGTTGAGTAATAATGACATTTAGAGTTAAGAAATCAAGCATTGGTAGAATATAGGATAATAGTTCTTTTCATAATTGCTAGAGTTTCTTTTTCTGGTGTAAAATTAATTTTTTTGGGGGGGATTAGTTTGGATAAATTAGCTCAGAAGTCTCAAATTTTGTGGCTGTGCATAGATGTTCCCTATAAAGGAAAACTCATGAGTTTCGGGCCTGTTTATTTTATTCTGCTCTAGCTTAATGTTTCTCTGACTATAAAACATTGTATGAATATTTTGTTCTGAATCAATTTGGATGCAGAAGGTTACTCTGCACTATTAAAGCATCAAGTAACTTATTTGAGCTCGTCTGTGTTATGACATTTTGTTTGATTTTGGGGGAAGGGGGATTCAAAGTTGCCCACTTAGCTGGGGATTATATGAACCTATCATTGAGCCAAAGCATCAAGGGGTGACATTTCCTTTTTAAGAATTGTTCCTATCATATTGGAAAATACTATGGTCGAAAGAGGTATTTAGAGCGGGTTAAGTTAATTGACAGGACAAATGGAATAATCATTTGAGAATTAGTAATGCTAATATACCATTGTTTTTTGCTTGTTGGAGCCTGTCTTTATCAATTCTGATGGATATAATTACTCCAAAAATTGCAACTGAACATGGCTTACCTACTGCTTTGATGGGCAGTTGGGGATGAAGTTTATGCTATTGATATGAACAGAGGAAAAGGCCTGGAATTGCTTGATGAAAAAAAAGCCTTGCAGCTTTAGTAAACTTAAAAATGTTTCCCATCGCTTTGACTAGTATTTTTGGCTTTTAAAACATAAAATTGCTGCGGCTTGCAATCGTTTACTTGCTATACATTCATATGAAATATTCCGATGGTAAATTGGTGAGTTATTGATGCTGGTTAGGAAGGAAAAGATTATTGAAGCAGGTATCTTAGGAGTTAGGACCCTATTGCTTAGTATTTGTCTTCAGCAATAACTTGGATTTTGTTTCACACATTTGGTGCACATATTTGCAGTTGGATGTTATGAAGTAATTAGAATTCTTATTAGAAATTTCCCTTTTTTTTTTTTTTTTTTTGGTTGTGTCAGGACTAATGTTGAGACAACTAAATCAACCTTCAGATCCACTGAGGAACCTTTTGTAGTATTAGAGTCAGATTCAGGCAGGCAATATAATTTCTCAGAAGCCCCCACAGATACAAAGGGAGAATTCAGCATGTTTAATCAATCTGGGGGAACAAAACCTCATGGGTCCTCAAATGCTTCGCAATCATTGAGGCCTCCTCCAAAACCCGCAAATATTTTGGAGGCGGATAAAGGTTCTTCTGCATCCCTTAGCAGAAATAAAAGTCAATGTTTATTCTTCTTTTTCTATTCCATCATTAGCTCTGTAACAATGAGAGGATTCTTGATGCAGTGAAGAGTTCAGGTGCATCTTTAATAGATGAACTTGAGGACTTTGCCAAGGGGAGAGTGAATAATGAGGCTACTAGATCTAAAGAAGCTGAAGATGCTTCAGAAAAGACTCAACAGAATAGAGGAGATGATCTGGAATCCTTTTTCAGTGAGAGTTCCAGATCAAATAGTGCACCCAAGTCAATGGCAACAACTTTGGTGAGCACTATAGATGTAAAAAATACCACCACTTATTGAAAACTGCAGAATTTTGTATTGATATCATTTCTTTCTTTATGTTCTTATTAGGGTCCCACGTTTGATAAAAATATACTCAACAGACAGCAAAACACATTTGCAGGAGCATCATCCACTGAAAGTAAGGCTTCTCCTGTCACTATGACAAATGGATCAAATGACCTTTCTTTTATTTTTGGAGGTATATTACTGCTGAGCTATAGAAATGGACTATGTCTAGCTCTGGAAATTATCTTTGCACTATAGCTCTTTGACGTTAATCTTTTGCATAATTTTTGTATCCAAAAGCTGCCTCAACGTTTGGAGAATTTGAGGAAGTTGAAGGCGAAAGTGAAGGAAGACGGAGATCCAGATTGGGAAGTTACCAAAGGACCCAGGATCGAATGGTGTGTTTACATTCTTAAGTTAAAATCTTATTTATTTTATTCTTTAGTTATAAGGCTTAAATTAATTTAGCAGAAGTCTAAAAAGAATTTTGCTTATGAGGAAAGAAGTACATACTTCAATCAATGTTGTTATACGTGTCTGATTTTCTCACTCATGCTCATTCACTTATATATAAACATGCAAGTAAAGACTGAACAACCTGAGGCCCCCAAGTGGGTGCCAACCCAAGCACAAAGCTAATTTTCCATAACAAAATTTCATATAAATCCCAACCATCTAGTTCTTCCATGGACTAATGATTAAAGCAGTTTAGGCAATCATAAAATGTGATAAATATTGTGTCCAGCTTACAAGGATATTTTTGATGTTTGTCACTGCGCTTCATCTTATTACTGTTTTATTACTGTTTTGGCCATCTTTGAGCTTGTTTCTTATATATTGGACCACATTGGTACCACATTGCTACTCACTGGAATAACTGACCCTTTACTGCCTGTGGTAAGACTTTAACTGCTTCATCTTTGTTTCAGAAATGTGTCATGTTCAGGCAAAAATGCCAGATAAACTATTCTGTTGGCACCTTTATTGCCATACCACCACTCTCTCCCTCTCTCTCTCTGTGTTTTAAAATTAGATTATACTTTTTCCTTGTAAGACATAGTTCAACAGTTCTGGATTGTTTTTCTGCTAGGCAAGAGCAGTTGCTGATATGAGCCAGCGTGATCGTCAAACTCAACATGAGCAAGAAGAGAGGCATGTAAGTAGTTCAGTCAATGGATTAATTGTAGATTAGATATGGGGGTTCTTATTCTTCGTGCTTGTATGTGCTTTACATGCTGTTGCACCATTTCTTTGTCCCTATGTTATGAATTCTTGAATTTTAATGACTTTGTTGTTCACCTTAATTTTCATAGAGGATTGCTGAAGCTATCAATTTTGAGATAAAACGCTGGTCTGCAGGGAAGGAAGGCAATATGCGTGCACTTCTATCATCATTGCAACAGGTGTTGCTCATTGTTTTCCTATTTGCTGCATTTACCTTCTAATAAGAAATGATCACTTTAATGTTTTGAAATCATAATTGATTGTCTTGAATTTATGGCTTCTTGGTTTGCTTAACTAACCTTTTACCTCAAAAAATAGGTACTTTGGTCTGAATGTGGTTGGGAGCCGGTTTCACTGACTGATTTGATAACCTCTGGCTCCGTCAAAAAAGTTTATCGGAAGGCCACATTATGTGTCCATCCTGATAAGGTTCAGCAGAAAGGTGCCACTCTTGAACAGAAATATATTGCTGAAAAGGTTTTCGATATTCTCAAGGTACTTTATGAATCTTACTATCATTTACAAGGAATCTTTATTTTAACATTATTTCTATCCTCAATGAGAACATCAAATCCTCTTTGAAGGAATGGGTATACGCAAGTTCAAAACTCTGATGTTTGCTCTGGTGGGTCTAGTCTACCGAGTGCTTAGCCATACCGATGGATCTTTGCAAAAACTTGTTTCATTTGGATGGATTTTTCATTTTGAAATCAGGGAGAGTATTCTCTTCATAATAATTTGTTATATACCCACATATTATGATTACTGGCGCAAGCTTCTTAGATGTTCCTATTTTCTTCACATCTTCTTATGGTCTCACGCCATTTTTATTCTTCCGAATTCAACTACTTTCTTTCCTATAGCAGCTATTCATTTTCTTTTTCTTCTTAACTTTTTTCTCTTCTGTGGTTTCTTTCTAGATGTAAAAATGTTTCATATATTTAAATTAAATAATTATATAGAGTCTTTTGCACTTGATCTGTTGATAAAAAAGACCCTAATTATTTTTGGTTTCCATCTTTTTTTTTTTTTTACCTATTCAAATGTGTGTCATGCCAGATATGCTGTCTTTCTCTTTTAGGACACCAAGCAAACATCAAAGCTCAGAGTGTCCAATAAGTAGATCATTTGAGAGTTGGGATGGGAAGAAATGGAAAGATAAGCTTAGCCCAAGTGGAAAAAGAGCAGAAGAAAAGCCAACAAACTTTTTTAGTTTTCTGGTTTTATAATCATTTTAGTACGAACTATAGGTTTTCTTTTTTTTTTTTTTTTTTTCTTAGTTTGTTGGTTCAAAATACTTCACTATTAAACAATTGTTGACAGTAGTTCTTGTGCTTTTTTCTTTTTTTTTTCCTTTCATATTTTTAATTTATATGCATTGAAACAGGAAGCCTGGAACAAGTTCAACAGGGAAGAACTTTCTTGAAACCCAGAAGATAGAGCTCATTTGAAGAATCAAGCCATTTTTACTTGGCAGTGGTTCGTTTTCAGATCAGAAGGGTGCAATGCAGTGTTATGGTTTTGCTAGGATGATGCTATCCAAACATTGTGTCACTGGTTCGGGAACTTTTATCGGGAAATGGAGGTGCTTGATAAGGAGTAAAAGTTTTTCATGTATGACTGTAAATGAATTCATCTTCAGAAAGCAAGTAGATTTCACAATGTTTTACTGAACCTGCGTCATGCCCTATATTTTATTTCATTTGTTTATGCTATATATAGATTTTCTTCTCTTATTTATTTTTTTGTTGGCTTGGTTGGTTCTAATTCCACTTTTTTTTCATTGATTTTTGTCCTGCAAACAAGCATGCACATTGCCTTTGTTATAATTTCAGATTAATTGTGTTAATATATATATATATATAAGCCTTAAGTTTGTTGAATAAATTCAATGACGTTTCATTATAAGTGGATGCCACCTTTGTTGGAATATATGGTGGTTCAGTTTTGGTTTGGTTAATTATTTTTCACGTAAAATTCATATCGTATCCAACTCGCTACCGGTGATTGTATAAGTTTCTTGACTTGGATTTCACCGTTCATTATCAGATGGGATGCGTTCTGAAATGGACACTTTCAATGGTATTGGTATTGATGGAGTTGCCATATTGTAGGAAAACAAACTTGTCCCTTCATGATTTTCTTCGCCCCTCAACCATGAGAAAGATCAACTGCAACTTTAATAGATATATATATATATATATATTAATTACAAAATGAGAGTTTTGAGCGTGAGAGAATTATCACAAGTTAAAAAATAATAATATAACAAACACGTGAATGTATTAAAATTTACATATAAATATTTAATAGCTTAAGCATTAAAATAATAATATGAATATAATACAAATATATAAATTATTAAATTTATTTTTTTTTGTTGCGAATTTTAAATCTTCCCATAGCAAATTAGTAGAAATTTGCAGTACATAAACCAACAAAGTATTTAACTTTTTTTTTTTTTGCTGTAGCTCAATTTATAGAGCCCTTTGGAAGTTCGAATATATATTTTTAATTTTTTCTAATTTATATGTTCAAAATATATTTTTTAAATTTAATTTTTGTTAATTTAATATTTTTATTAAATTTTAAAATATAAATAATTTAAAATATTTTTTAATATTTATACTATAATATTTTATGTATTTTTTATATGATGAAAATTATATAATATATAAAAATAAATTAATATATATTATATTTTTGTAGAACGGGCTAAGTTCGGATCTTGAATGTTGTAGCTAACACTTGAACCATTTTTTAAATTAAAAAATAAATTGAGGCATGGAGTAACATCTTAAAATTGCTAGCTTTAATTGCATAATAAACTCATAAAAATTTCAATAAACATTAGGAAAACATTGACATGAATAAGGATTGGGTTATTAGCCTAGGCTGGCTCTTAAGAATTAAGTTTTGGAAAAGAATTTTATAAAATTAAATCGATTCGATCAAGTTAAATTATTATTTAATAATAAAATAATATTTTTATTTAAATTTAATTATAAAATATATAAGTTAATTATAAAATATATAAGTATTAATATAAAAATAATTTTTTAATAATATAATGATTAATAAAATAGAACTTGACTAAATCTTGACAAAATTTTAAAATTTTCTAACTGCTCAACCTACGAAGAAGAATCATACAACAGTGGTCTGAATACTTCTTTTGTGCTTAAAGTTCTAATTTCCATTTTGAACTGAGTGATACTGATAGGGAAAGTTACAAGTTAAAATGTTGGACACACGGTCCCATTTTGTTCAACATTAGAGATGAAAACAAACTTCATGGAATTAACACCGAATTAACAACAATAATTTTGGCTTTCATATGAACATGAACATGAACAATAACATTTTTCTTTCAATCCTAGAGATTAGTTTTTTCTTACATATTTTTGAACTGTTCATGAGTTGTCTGATACCAGTTCAAAAACTCAAACTGAACTAATAGCCGGTCGAGAATGGAGTATACGACTTGAGATCAAGAACAACCCCTGCAATGGAACCAGCAGCAGCAGCAATGGTTATGATAAGGCAAGCAAAGCTGAGGAGTTGAAGGCAAAACCATCTGTTGCTCCACTTTGGGATCTTCTTTTGTGAAATGTACATTTCTACAGGGAAATAAACTGTGAGTGGCCAAAATCCGAGAGCCCCAAGAAGCCCAACAATGTCATTAAAGAATGGCAGAAGCATAGAGATTAATGTTGCTATGATCACAAAACTAGTCCTCCAAACCAATCGGAACAGATTGAGATTGTAAGGGCGGAACCCCGGAATCGGGACCTTAATGTCTTTGGCAATGAAATCACTGTCCGGAAACTTTTCAGATGCCCTTTTTTCGACGAAGGCAAAAAGGGGTTGGCAGTAAACTTGGTATGCACCAACAAGGTGAATAACAATGGCGGCATTGGCTATGTCAAGGAGCCAAAATGGGTTATAGAATCCAAAACCAGTGAGCAGGTTTCCAGGGGACAAGTCTCCAAAGGCAGCATAGCCCATGCAACCACATAACATATAGAAAAGGGTTGTCACTCCAACACTTAACAACGTTGCCCTTTTCATTGTCTTTGATTCTGACGGTGGAGCCTTTAGTGTATCCTGCAAGAAAAAGAAAAATACCATATTGTTTTTAAGTCCCAAGTTTCGTTTATTTGAGTTTAAATAAGTTGGACGAAAATGAAATTATGTACCTGAATTTCAATGAGTATAAGGGAGTAAGAGTAGGCAAAAGCTATGTCTCCAAGTGCTTGGAAGCTCCTCCATATTTTTTGGGTTTGAGTAACAGTTCCAACACTTATTCCGGTCAGGCTTCCCCCAATTTTTCCAGTTTCTGGTTAAATTAACAAAGCAAAAAAAAAGGCAAATTAAATCAGCTTAATCATGCCAATTTTATTTTCCAACAAGTTCATCTTTCAAGGTTTTCCAAGCTGTTAAATAAATACCTGCTACTTTAGCAATTCCAAGACCAAGTCCAATTGTTGAGTAAGTAAAAGACATGACAGAAGCAACAATGGAAAGCCACCATAGTTGATCAAAGTTAGGAATTTGGGAGCAAAAGATTTCAACAATGCCGAAGGCAATCATGTAAGGGTTGCTGTTCATGTGGCATGGATTTTTGCCACCACTTTCATGGAAGCAATTAGACCTTTTAATAGCCCTTTTTATTAAAAAAAAAAGGAAAAGAAAAAACCGTTAACCCCAACAATGCAACTGCAAAAACAAGTGACCAGAGAAAAGCAAATAATCACTGAAAATTTTGAAGTCTGAAACTCACATCATGCTAATTGATGATGCAATTGTATATCCAATGGCAACTCCAAAAAGGTTCAAGTATTGAACCCACCCACATATCTTGACTTTAAACCCACCTGAAAAAACAAGACGAAAAACTAAGATATTTGAGTTCAAAAGATTTAGAAAGACCCCCCAATTCGGTAAGGCAATTGAAAAGGGTTAGTTTTAACATTTACCAAGATTTGATCGGACAACGTCCATGTAAGTATAGTTTCGCTTGCCATGGATAGGGTCAACAGAGCGGTAACATGCAGCAAGAAGAGTGGAGGTGTAGTAAGTTACAAACGCGAACAAGAACATCACTGCTGGACCAGCAATCCATCCCAGCTGAGCCGTGGCCCAAGCCAGGGACAGGACCCCAGAACCAATCACGGCTGTAATAATATGAGCACTGGCCGTCCATACAGTTCCTGGCAAAGAGCAAAAAAAAAAAAAAAAAACACATCAGTAACCTAAGATTTCGGTAAATACATTAGAAGTAGTTTTGTTTATCTTGGCGCAAAACTTGCTGGAAGTTTACCAGTTCGCTTGGGACGGCCATCGTCGTCGAAGAATTTGGAGTCGCCTTGTGGAAGCATATCAATGGCGAGGTCAAAACCTTGGTTGTTGTGAAGATGATTCTTTCCAGCACCACCGGTCTCTCCCATCTACGTTAAACAAAGAAACCAACAAAAAATAATAATAAGCCGGTTTTCCTTGTCCGATAGAAAGAGGAAACAAAAAGGTTCTACCTACTGTAATTGTGCGTTATAAAAATCTACTCCCAACTCGAAGTTTGTGCAACAGCGTCTAGCAAAAATTATTATGCCCAAAGATGCAGAAATTAAAGAAAGTTTTGATGTATCATATTCGACCTTCACCATCCATATTTACGCTCGCTATAATTTTTACTATGTCAATAACCACAATAAATGATACTTTAGAGAGGTCTAGACTAATTGTGATCGTTCGGTACTGTCACTGAGATTTTACACACCTCCCAATAGTCACAGAAGTCCAAATGGATTCAGGG
>JBBYHK010000009.1:6446693-6460479 GCA_038382065.1 Adansonia grandidieri
TTATAATTTCTTCATATTTATTTTTAGTATTAAATTCGGGTTCGGGTTCAGGTCGGGCTCGGGTTCGGGTTTTTTCGAGTTTGGATCAATTTGGGTTCGGGTTCTTTCGGGCTCGGGTCATTTCGGGTTCAGGTTATTTTGGGTTCAGGCCATTCGGGTTCGGGCTTTTTCGGGTTTGGGTCGTTGACTTTTTGATCAAATCGGGTTCAGTTCGAGTTCGGGCTCGGATTTTTTTGGATGGATTTTCGGGTTTGGGTTCATTTTACCACCTCTACTCCCACCGCATCATAATGTAAGAGCAATGGGCCAAACCCAACTTGGGTTTCAAAACCCAATTAAGAAGTCCAAAACCCAATAAATAATTTAGAACTCCTAGATGGGAAAGTTCATAAAAAATTAACGGGTTAAAATATAAATTTATCATGAGGTTAAAAATTTTGTTTATATTTATTTTGATTTATATTTGTTATCATATTTTTTACATTAAAATTAAATTTATTGTACTAAATTTAACTTAAAATTGCTTTACCGCTCTACCTTTGTTCGATTAAGTTTTGCAATTAAATTTTGAATTTTAATTGAATTTTTCTATTATTGGTGAAATTTGTCAGGAGACACCATCGTTGTAAAATTTGTTGAATTTTAATGGTGATTAGCAAAACCAATAAATTTAAAATTATTTCTAAGATTCTAATATGAAATTAAATTTTAAAAATAATAAATAAAAATAAAATATTGCATAAAAATCATAGACAGATGACTGGTATAATTTAATAATAAAATTTGTGATTGAGTTGGTATTATGAATTAAGTGATATCAACTTAATGAAATTATTAAAAATCTAAAATAGAATTAAAATAACAAAATAAAATCAGGGTTGTTTCGGTTTTTTTATATATTTTTATGGGTTGAAAACAAATTATATGTTAAAATGAATTTAATTGATTTTGTAAAAAAAACTTATTTGATGGTTTTTTCAAGTAAAACATATAAATATATTAAATGTTACATTATATTATATTATAAATTTATATTTTATTTTTAATAAATTTACTGAATTAGTATCCTATGAACTCATGCCACAAACTCAATTACTTCACACTTCTTATATATGTAACTAGAATTGAGTAAATCCATCGTATAGGTGAAATAAATGAAATTTTAAAACACATATAATTTTAAAAGAGATTATTAGAGTAATATGTAAAAATATATAGTTATAATTTTTAAATAAAGGATAGTTATTTTAAAAATGAAATAAATAGGTATTTTATTTAAAAATGTAAAAAATATTTTTAAAAAGAATAAGTAACTTAAATTTAAGTAGGTAGGTTTTTTTTTTTTTTTTAATAATTTGGGTAGTGTTTATTTTTAAAGAAATTGGTATTTTTTAAGGAAATGGTAATTTTTAAATTTTTTGATATAACAGTTAACATCAATATTACCAGTGAGTTTAAAAATATATAAACTTGGTGAGTTAAAGGTGATATCAAATTCAGTCACTTTTATTATATAATACTTGAATTGGTACACTCAATATGTGAGTGAAAATAAAAAATAATGATCTAAAAAATTTTTATTTTGAAAAGAAATATTTAAAAAGAATGTCAGTAGGCTGAAAAAAAGTAGATGATTTAAAAATATTTAAAAAGAAAGCGAGTATGTTTAAGAAAAAAGTGAATGGATATCAAAAAGTTATTATTTTTTTCAAAAAAATATAAAATTATAAATATATTAACACTTTATTTTATTATTTTATGATATAAATTAATTTAAATTTTTTATAAATTTATCAATTAAATTAATATAATATAATTTATTATATTAAATTTAATTACATAAATTATAATAGGATATAGACATAGGATAAATTAATAATGTTATTTTTTGTTTTTGGTCGGGAATCAATTATTATAATAAAGAAACATGCAAAACCGACGTCGGCTTCGTGGGACTCATTGTTGTTGACAGATGCCAATGGCACAAGACTTTCAAAAAATGTTAAATTACAGAACTAGCCATCTTCCTATCCTAGCCGTTACAGCCGTTTTGTCTTTATAAACCCCAATCATCACTAAGTTAATAGGAAGAACTACCAGGACATTTTCGTAAATACATCTTGCCCTTTCTCTCTGTTCTTTTTTCTTCTACAGTGAAAATCAGACCTAGAAGGCTGAAGCCTCCTAAAAAAAACCAACTCTCTCTCGCTCGCTCACTCTCTCAACTTCACTGTTTTTTCTTTGGGTTTTTTAAATTCTTTCTCCTAGGGTTAGGGTTTTGTTCTTTTTTTTTTCCCCTTTTAATCATGGCTTCGACGTCGTCTTCGGATCCAGGGATGAAAGCGGAGGCCAGTGGCGGAGAGAATTCGGAGACTGTGATAGCAAATGATCAGCTTTTACTGTGCAGAGGATTGAAGAAAGCGAAGAAAGAGAGAGGCTGCACTGCTAAAGAACGTATCAGTAAGATGCCACCTTGCACTGCCGGTAAGCGCAGCTCCATTTACCGTGGAGTTACCAGGTAAAAAAGAAAAAAACAAACCAATTATTGAAGTTATTTTAAGTTCTTTTTTTTGGTTTACTTGCTTAGCTTTACTTAAAATCTCTATTTTTCTTATTGAAATAAAAGATCATGAGTATGGAGTTACAGTTGATGTGAATTTTATGTTGATGGATGAATCTGGAGGAAATCTGATTTGTATGTGTAGTTTATTAGATTAATTGATGGGTGAAAGGTGTCAGTTTCGAATAGTTTTTGATGGATTTGAGCTGGGATTCAACTGGTTTTAGCTTTGGGCATTCGTAATTGTTGCTGGAAGTAATTACTAAAGTGAGAAGTTAAAATGATCAAAACCTTAGCTTTTAGACTGCAAAAGGAACTAAATTTCGAGAACTTGTGTATTTGGAATTTCGGAATTATAGTTTATCATTATTGCAAACAAAGAAAAATTGAAAGGTAAAGGGTCAAGGGGCACGATTGATTTCTTTGATGATTGGTGCTTGACAGGTAAGTAGGAAGTCTTGGGAAGAGGATGAATTTGGAAACATGATTTTGATTAATTGATAGCAATCCTATGAATGATTGATTATATGCGTCCTAGGAGAGAACTATACAGAATGATAGCATATCAAATCCGCCGCTGCTGGCTTTTGGAAAAGCATAATGAAAGAAAGTTGGGGGGGGGGAATCAACTGGGTTTCTCTTATGTATACAACATAGTGACTGCAAGACCTGGAAGGGACATCATTTACTTTTTCAAAATTTTGTAGGCTCTATGTTTTTATTTCGGCAGTTGTGAGCATATAGCTGTCACCTTTTCCTTAATCTGCTTTTGGTAGCCACACCTCTGTTTTTCTCTTTGCTGTTGGAGAAACTTTGAAAAAATTGCACTACCATGAGATATTGGAGTACAAATCTACAAGAAATAGTTTAAGCTTTAGGGAATCAAATTATGTGTAGAACAAGGAATGTACTGTTTAAAGGGAATCAAATTATGTGTACAACAAGGAATATTTTGTTTAAAGTTTTTCATGTTACTCGAGTATAGAGCTTTCTGTGGTGTGTAATTGATATCCTATCTATTGGGGATAGTTGTAAGTTGAAGTTGACTACCATAACTAAATGGATAAACTAGGCCATTCTAAAGGAAATAAAAGATACAGTCTAATACCACAACCTTTTTCTTAGGTGATGCATGTTTTACAGTTGCCTGTCTTTTAAAAGTACTAAAGAATTTAATACCACTCATTCCTATACATGGGTGATTGATGCTTGTGGTTCAACGTTGATGTATAATAGGCATAGATGGACTGGTCGCTATGAAGCTCACCTTTGGGATAAAAGTACTTGGAATCAAAATCAGAACAAAAAAGGGAAGCAAGGTCTGTCTATCTGCTTTTCTCCCCTGTTTTAGATTTGCAGGCTAGTTAAGTGTAACTTTTTGTTTATTTGTTTACAATTTGTCTAGCAAAAAAATTGGACTTAATAGTTCATATTCCTCATGAAAGCTGACAATACTTTTATTCTTTTTTGGTGCATGTGATGATTGGTGTTTGACTATTGTCAGTCTACTTAGGTAAGTCTAAAGATTCATGACTTTATTTATTTGAACTTGCCTGTTCATTCATTCTGTTATTTTATGTTTATTAAGCAACATGTATTTTCAGGGGCATATGATGACGAGGAGGCTGCAGCAAGAGCATATGACCTTGCTGCTTTGAAATACTGGGGTCCTGGGACACTTATTAATTTTCCAGTAAGATGATCACTAGCACTACCACCTTACACAAAAAAGTAGATGAATTAGATGCTTTGAAATACTGGGTCCTTAGATGCTCATCATGTTTGTTTTATTTGCTACTAATTGAAAATCATTTTTGGTTAATGTATAATTTGGTACCAGAACTATACTACTTTTGTCAATTTGGTACCTAATGAATAGAAATTCACAACCATATACTTTAATTTCGTCCAGTATATTCATTAGAAATTCACAATCATATACTCAAACTTTAATTTCGTCCAGCATATTGCCCCAGCAACTAACACATTAGTCAGAATGTCATGGTAAAATTAGCCAAAAAAATGTTACTTGCCTTATTATTTATAATTTTCTTAAAAAAAATCAATTTTAAATTAAAAAATAAAAAAAATGGTTTTAGTATTATAAGATTCCGAAAATTAAAATTTTTCATAAAGTTAAAATCTATTTCTTGTTTTAAAATTTTTATTAAGATATTTATTTTTCTCCCAGCAATTGTGGGTTTGCCTTGTAGTTTTGACCTATGTTATTTGGACTTGAGGGTGAGTGTCGAATACGGGTCTGTGTCTAATATTGACATTTGTATACTTATTTTGTCTAAAATTTTCCATATATTTGGGGCCTGGACTCCCATACCCATGTCCAAATATGTTTCAAACACTGGACATGGGTATTAGGAAAAATGAAGAATCCAGGTAACGTAGGTTTGTACCCACTTATTCTTCTTTCTTTTGATTTTGTTGGGTTGGGTTTTGGGCTTTGGAAAAGGGCAGGTGTTGTTGAGAGAGGTGGTTTGGCACAAAAGAATATATTTTAACTCTTCAGCTTAATGCTTTAATCCACATCTGTCTGAAATTCAATGTTCTAAATGGAAATTTATGTGCAGGTTACTGACTATACTAGGGATCTTGAAGAGATGCAGAATGTGTCAAGAGAGGACTATCTTGCATCTCTTCGGAGGTGTGTATGAATTTTAGAAGTTTTTATTCCAGTTTAGAGCTGTTTACTGATAAGATGTCTCTCTACAGAAAAAGCAGTGGTTTCTCGAGAGGAATCTCTAAATATCGTGGTCTTTCGAGGTACAATTTTTAACATATATATCCACACTCATATCCATGTAAAGTCTACCATTCAGTTACCAGTTTTAGTGGACATAACTAGTAGTTTCAAAGGTTGGTAATTTGATGGCTGCTAAAGCTTCCCCTTTTAGTTTCGACACATACTTTTAAATATCTTTAGTGAATTTCAAAATCCAACAACCCACGCAAGACCATTGCTGCCAAAGTTGGCAGCTTGATTGTGTACATTCTAAATCCTGTTCAAGCCCAAAATCCTGTTGAAATTAAGGATCCCATTTTTCTGCGTAATGCGACAATGTATTTAGCTACTTGATATTTTATTTATCCATCTATTGTCCACAAAAGGAAAAGGAAAATTTTCTTCCATTTAGTAGTTTGTATTCTGCCTAAAACTTGAGAAACAACTTAAAGGTATGCATAATGTTATACTTCAGTTAGAAATGCAAGTGGATAAGTTAGTCTCTCAGCAACCGTTTATCAACTGTCCTGTTAAACTGTTTTATTAAATTTCTTGCTGGGAATTTGAGCACATCTATCTTCCTAAAAAAGGTTCACATGTACATAACCTTTCTCTCGATATAATGTTTTCAGAATGCAAAGAAATGTCCTTTATAGTTCGAAGAAGTCAGAAGAAATCATCATTCTTTTTTTATTTTTTGATATGTTTGTGAATTGGATAGTATTAATAAAGTGTTAATTCTTCATTTATCTCCTGCAAATTTCTTAATATTGTTCAATTCCCAGTTGTGGGAGCCTAGCATCTTTGAAATTTATGCATTGGTTATTAATGTGCATTTTTTTTTTCCTTTTTCACTTTTTTTTGTTTGGAACTTTTATTATAAACCATGAAGTCGTAGGTGGGACTCATCATTTGGTCGTGTTGCTGGATCTGAATACTTCAATAGTATACATTATGGTAAGTTCACACCATCTCTAGCCAGATGTAATATGTAACTTTCACATTTAAACTCCTCGGACTGGTAACATCTGATTGCTATCTTGTTAAATCAATTGTGCAGGTGATAATCCGGCCACAGAAAGTGATTACGTTGGTGGCTTTTGCATTGAAAGAAAGATTGATTTAACGGGTCATATTAAGTGGTGGGGAACCAACAAAACTCGTCAAGCAGAAGCTGGAACAAAATCCTCTGAAGAAACTAAACATGCATGCCCAGAAGACGTTGGCAGTGAACTTAAAACATCAGAGTGGGCAGTGCAGCCTACTGAACCCTACCAAATGCCCCGTCTGGGCACATCCCTTGAAGGGACAAAACGTAAAGGGTCCTCTGTCTCTGCCTTGAGTATTTTGTCCCGATCTGCAGATTTCAAGAGCCTCCAAGAGAAAGCACTGAAAAAAGAACAAAATGCTGATAATGATGAGAATGAGAATAAAAATACTATAAACAAAATGGATCACGGCAAGGCAGTTGAAAAATCAGTAAATCACGGTACTGGGAGTGACAGACTTGGAGCCACAATGGGGATGACTGGTGGATTGTCTCTTCAGAAAAATGTGTTCCCCTTGACTCCCTTCTTGTCTGCTCCACTTCTCACCAACTACAATACCATTGACTCCTTGGTGGACCCTGGGCTTTGGACGCCCCTTGTTCCTGCTCTTCCTACTGGCCCATCTCGAAATCCTGAGGTTGGTATAAGTTTCATCAGAGCTTTGACTCTTTAGAAGAACTAAGCAAAATGATATAAGTAGTAGACAAAGGTATTTTTGTAGTTATATTTCACGCGCTTATTGTTTGTGGGTCATTTCATTAGCCATATAATTTTGCTATTGGGAGAAAGTACATTGTTCAATAAGAAACGCTAAGAGAACTGGGTGTGAGATAACCTCTTACCTCCTTTTTTTGAGATAAGATAAACCTGTTACTTGTTTAGATCAATAAGCTGTGATAAATTCTTTCTACCAAAACAACAATCATTTCTGATTACTGATTATTAATATGCATTCTATGGAAGGAGATCAAAATTTGATACCAGGGATTTCTGAAATTGCTTTGTCTAGGTAGTCCCCTTCCCCTAATTGATGATAATATAGTATTCGTTGCTGTTTTATGACTGTAGTATTAACACCGGAAGTAAAAACCTACTAAAAGATGCTTTTGACATAACTGACGAAAAATGCTTTCCCTCATGCTGCTTAGGCATGGCATAACTATCATCTAGTAGCATAGGTGGTTTATCCTGAGTTTACTATCACCTCAGGCATTAAGAAATCAAATGAGATGGCAGGGGTGTGTTAAACTATTCTTCTGTAGTTTGAAATCAAATGTATTATTTCCTTCAGGCGCTGCTGGTTACGAAAATGGTAAGCTATATAAGCGGGAATTTTCCCTAATTCATTGTCCTTACATAAGGTTGGCCTCATAAACAAATTGAACATTTCTGTGCAGGTTACCAAGACTGAGACTAGTTCAACATATACTTTTTTTCGACCAGAGGAATGAGTACTTCGGGTGCCAAATGAGGAACATATTTTGCTTGAATTCTTCTTTTGCAGAAATTTTTTTTCTTTTTATAAAACACAGGCAAAGTATTCACAGCTCAGTTTGTCTTAGAATGAGACTTTTGCTTGCTTCTACAGGTTTGTCACTTGAATTCTGAGAGCAAAGAAAGAATTAGTGTATATTGTATAGCATGTTAAGACATCCCACGTGTACGATATGTATTGAGAGGCATGAATATTAGACTTGTACCAAAAAGCAGATCAGCGGAATTGGTTTTACAGTTGAGCATTAAATAAGATAGTTTGTATCCTAGCATTAAATTGGTCTTCGTAACAAATAAAAATTGCACCCTCTAAAGATAATAGAGGTAGGCAGATCTTAGTGTCTTCATTTGAATGTAAATGTGTATTAGAGCATGCATTTAAGAAAAGATTTATAGGTCTTAATCGGTTCTTAGCATCTAACATATATATATATATATATTATCTAATATGAACTACACAAACTCTTCATGTGCTGACACGTCTCATTTTCTCTCCCCCCCCCCCCCCCGATTCATGAGGGGAAGACTGGAAGAGAGAAGGAACGATAGGAGAGAGTAAGAAAGGAAAAGAAAAGAAAGAGAAGGAAAGGATAGGAGAGAGAAAAAAGAAAGAGAAATAAAAAAAAAAAAAAAAAAAGAAAAGGAAGGAGAAAGAATGAGAAAAAAGGGTAAAATTTGTCATGTTTGTTATTTCTTTGAATGCTTGAAATATTATATTTTTTTATAAATTCTTAAACATTAATAATTTGATTTATTATATGTATATTTTTACACGTTTGTGTATTTGTATTATGTTTATATCATTTTTCATTTTGCATTTAATTTCTTTATATATTTGTATTCATGTTATATTTTATGTGTTTAAATTATTATAAATTTATATAAACTTTTACACATTAGATATTCGTTTATGTATATTGTAGCATGTTCGAGTATTCGTGTTTGGTTCATGTTATTTTTTGTGTTGTGTTTTAATTATTTTTTCATATATGTTGTATTTTTATCATGTCTCAACATTTTATATTTTGCATATTAGCTATCACGATTCAATTTATAGAAAATTTAATGTATCTGTATGGTATCCATGTTATATCTTAGTGCATGACATATTTTGCATAATTTGTTATTGGCTCATGCCGACTCACTTTAGCAAAAATTTCTTGTTCATAACATATTTGTGTTAATTTTGTGTGTTCAAAGTATTATAAATTTTACATATAAAAAATTTGTATTATATATATTTTGACACGTTCATGTATTTGTATTGTATTTATATTATTTTTTACATTGTTTTTAATTGTGCTTGTATCATGTCTCAATTCATTTCATATTTAATATAGTTTGTTATTCTGATTCAATTTAGAAAAAAATTTGTAGGTTTAGGTCATGCTCGTGTCGTGTCTCAATTGATAAAATATTTTGCATTTGTGTTTGTATATTTTTGTTTTATTTTTTATTCAAAATATTATAAATTTATACAAACTTTTATATGTTGATATTAGTTTTATATAAATTTTGACATGCTCGTGCATTCGTATCACGTTCATATTATTTTTTCTCTTGTTTTAATTATTTTCTCATGCTATATTTGTGTCGTATCTCAATTTATCTTAATTTTGCATAATCATAATGATTCGATTTTAACTTTAAATTTATTTATTTAAGATTTTAAAACAAAAAATTATTTAAATAAATTATAACTATTTAATGTAATTTAATTTAAATTAATATAATTTTTAATTTAATTTAATATCGATAAATATTAAAAATTTTCCAACTAAGCGGCAAAGGGATTCTAGTAGTTATTAAACCATGGATTGTTGATCCAGTTACTCGACTCGGGTCGGTTTTTATTTTCGCATTGTTTATATCATTAATCTGAAAAAATTTGGATTGACCCGCCATGTTTGTGAAAAGCTAGTGATCCGTTGGGGTTTTTTTATTGTCTCATATTAGTTAAAAGTATATGTTTTTTTCAAAATGATTTTAAAATTATACCTAAGTTTTTGCAAACAAATTAGGTTGTTTCAATTTTTTACGCTAAAAGATAGTATCTAATATCTATCATTTATAATATCTATAAAAGTACGAATATAAAATTTTTTTTGATTTGACTAAAATATTTATTATTATATATTATATAATTAATTTTACTATTTTACATATTTATTATTATTATTATTATTATTATTAAGATTTATCATATTTATAATTAATATTCTAATTATATTAAAAAATTTGGTTAAGTGAGTTTATTGGATAATACGATAATCATATTTGTAGCTATGAATTTTAATTATGTTGAAAGACTTTGGATAAATAAAATTTATTTGATAATAAATAAAAATAGTTACATTTCAAATTTATAATTTTTCATTAATCTGACAAAAATAAGAAGAAAAAAGTTACATTAATTTAATTTTCAATGTTAATGCAATTTTTAATATTTATATAATATGTAATTTTATGTTCAATATATAAATTTTATAAATAAATGTTTTTTATGATATAAATATTTTATATTATATTATAAGTAGTAATAAAATTTATTTTATTATTTATGATTTTATGTTATAAATATCAAAAGAAATTAATATTCTTTTTAGAAAAAAATAATTATTAGAATATTTTAGATAATGCTTTTAACAAAAATTTTGAGTAGAATTCTTAAATAGTTTAATCTTATTAAATAACAACCGTGAAACTAGAGCTTACAAGTAATTAAATCTAATATCAATATAAATATTATACCGCTTTTGATTTTAGCTATGTAAAAAGTTTAGGAGTTCTGATTTCAAGAATGGATAAAGCCTTGGGGTTTTGTTGTTTTATTAATTAGTTGATAAAGTAATAGTTTTTCACGAATTTAAATCATATTTTTAGTCAAATTACTCAAAATGATTTTATGATTTTTTTTTTAAGTTTTATAACAGATTTTTTATTTATATTTGATGATTTTTTTAATTAATATTTTTTACTTTTATATAAATAGAAGGGATTTGTATTTAAAATATTTTTATATAATATGATATTTGTTTTCATGATTTTTGTTGTTCAAGATAATTATTTTACAAACATAAAATAATTAACAGATAAAATTTCATATAACACAATGATTAGTATTTTTTAAAAGAGGACGAAGATAAAAAAAATAAATACATTTTAATTAATAATTTTATTTATAGTGTTTTAATATTTTTATTAATCGAACATTATTTAGAATGATCAATGTTTGAATCATTTGAGTCAAATCACAAAATCTTGACTGGGTTATTGTGCAATTCGATTCTAATAATTATAATTGAACTTTATTGTTGATTATCTCCCTAGTATTTATCTAGTATAGTCAATTATCCTAAAATTGAATTCCAAACATATTTTTTCAGACCATTGTTGGATTGAATTTAGTAATGGAAAAAAAAATAAAGTAAAAGGTTTTTAATGGAAAGAAAATGATTCACTAATCCTTTGTTTGGAAAGTTAAAATGAGCAAAGCAAAGTAAAAAGGAAATATGAAAATTCTTTTTTTTTTTTCTAAGAAATTGGAAAGAAAAGAATGAGTATATTAGAATAAGTATTCTATATATCCTTCAAGGAAAGAAAAAATTTTATAAAGAGAATATTAAGGTAATATTTATCCTACACTTAAAAATAAATAAATAAATTAGGCACATGTAAGCCAATGAATCACACTTGTGAAGTTTTTTTTTTTTTTTTTTTTTAATGGTCGGTTAAACCTAAGCATAATTGAAAAAAATTTGATTTATAAGCTTAGGCTTGAATTTGATTTTGCACGGCTAAACCATTTAAATTTGAATTACTGTTTATCTCAATAAAAAATATTTTTATATTAAAATTTTTATATTTTTATCATTAAATTTAAATAAAAATATATTATTGTAAGTTAAAATTACTTTTCAAAATCAGACCAGCTTAAAATAAAAATTAAGACTCAAGCTCAAGCCTGTTGGGTTGGGCGCTCTGTTATTATAATTATTAATTCTTCGTTCCTAAATGTTATTTTTATCTTCTCCGTCTTCTTTTAAACAAAAAAGTTATGAAGTAATGGTAATTGAGAAAAAAAAGATTAAAACCTAAACGCAAAATTAAGAAAAGCAAAAGAAGTTGTTGAATGAATTACAGAAACACTGAATTATAATGATCTTTGAAATTTGAAAGGAAATAAAAAAAACATTAAGCGTCTAAAAGTCATGCTATTATTTAAAAAAGTAATTTAATAATTTTCTTTTTCCATCATTTCTTTAGATTGGAATTAACTAAAATGTAAGTATTTGAAACAAGCCAAAGGTGCTCAACTTCCCATAATTTTCTTTTATTATATTTAGGAATTTATTCAAATATGTTTTTATATTTCCCTAACTTTCGTCAACTTTCCTTCTCTCTGAATCCAAATATGGTATTTAAAGTTATAGTTAACAAGTAGGCCTTTTGACCAAAATACCCTTATTAACCAAAATATTTTATTTTAAAACTATTTATCAAAATGTTGTTTTGCAACGATAGATTCTTTTTTCTTATTAATTTATTTTGACGTTTGAAGAAGAAAAGCACCAACTCCTATGGCGCTTACGCGGAGGAAACACAAAGCGTTTTAGGGTTTGCACAGTAAAAACGTCAACACCTTCTGGCATTTCCGATGTGGAACATGAAAAAAAGTCTAACGTGGCAAAATAGTAGCATTTTGATAAATAGTTTTAAAATAACAGTTTTTGGTAATTATCTTTACCATTGGTCAAAGAGTCGAGGATTAATATTCTCATTTATCTTCCTTTTTAAGAATTAGTTATTTATTAATTTATTTAAAAATAATAAATTATTTTAATTTTTAATTTTCTCAAATTATTATTTATTTTTATTTAAAAATTTTAATTATTTATTTATCATAATAAAAAATTCTTATAATTATATTATAATTCTGTGATTGATCCAAATATTTAAGTTTACAAATTAAAATTTAAATAAAAAATTTTATCAATAAAATTTTAGATTAATATCCTTAATTATATTTCCTCATTTTCATCTTACCACCACGGTTGTTTTGTTATTCAAAAGCAAAACCTATCATTGCTTTGATCTTATTGTATGATATCCAATTTTATTGCTATAATGCCTGATTTCACTTCCACGCGCAGACCCTCCTTGGTGGTTCCTCCGCCCGAAAAAATTTTAGAAGTCACTATAATTTTACATGCATTTATCGATTAAATATACTTAAAATGGTCCCACAAAATAAAATTTATATTTATTTAATTTTTTTTATTTTTGTCTATTTTTATCTATTTGGATGAGTAGGGAAATCGGTTTCGATGAGATTAAAAACTGTGGTGATAGTGATATTAGTTACTATAACGATGAGATTGGATGATGTAGTGTTGAGATTAAGATAGTAATGGGATATATGTTTGAATTTAAACATAGTGGTAACGGTGAGATAAGAATAAAAAATGACCATTTAAGGTATTTGATTAAAATAAACATGTATATATATATATATGATAAATAATTAAATATTAAAAAAATATATTTATTTTAAATAATAAAATATAAATAAATTATATCCATGTTGAAAAATAATTAAATTTTTTTAAATTATACTTATATTAAAAAGATATCATTAAAATTGTATTTATAATAAAAAAATATGTATTAAAAATTAAAAATTATAGTTATATTAAATAATTATTAAAATATTATTTATATAAAAATAATTTAATAAAAGGAAGATTTCTCTCCCCTTTTTGCCTCATCTATGGTCCAGTCATCGGATAAACCCTTAGAGGGGCTAGTGGGATGAGTTTCCTTCACATTAAAAGTGTGCCAAACACACCCTTAAAGAAAATGTATCGAGAGAAAAGGAGAATCCCTAAAAAAATATTGGATCTTGTTGCACCCCACCTTCATATTAAAAGTGTGCCAAACACACCC
>JBBYHK010000009.1:6514474-6545708 GCA_038382065.1 Adansonia grandidieri
ATGACAATTTAAAAATTTAATGAACAACAATGATTATTTTATTCATTCAAAATATTTTTCACATTCACGTTTTTATAGATATAATAATAATAATAATAATAATAATAATTGTATATTTCCATCCAATTTCTTGCAATATTATGATTGAATGTTGAAGCTAACGTTTTCTAGGGTTTAGGTTATGGCACGTCCGTCATGTGTTAATCCAGATCAAGCAAGTTCCAAAAGGTTGGGCATTCTAAATTCCACCTTTAAGCACTAAAACTCAAATCCTAATTAAAGAATGAAACGATTAGAGCATAATGGAAAAGGTCACCTTCCATTTTAATTATTTAATAAAAAAATCCCAATCATTCTCCTAATATTATTTTCGTAAAAATTCAAGCGTAAAAAATATATATGTATAGAAAAATATCCACAATCATAAAAGAAATTAATGAAAAAACATGTAGCTTTTTAAAGTATATTTAATAATAAAAATAGTTAAAAAAGAAATTACACATATGCTATACGTATATGAAGCATCGGATAATATATTATTGTTATTTTTTTATATTATATTATATATATATAAAGAAGGGATTCACTTACAATAGTATACAACTAAATTAGTTTTCACATTTTCATAACTTATACAATTAAAATTTTAACAAACCGATTGTTGGAATATATTTATTTGGATTCTTAACCTTTTGGAATTCATGTTTTTGAGCATGAATATACATGCACATTTGAATTTTCAAAGTTGAATTCGAATCCTTCATAATTATTTCAAATCAAACGAGTCACATACGATAAAATTTATCAATTGTATTCATCTAAACATTCTTAATCAAACAAGTAAGATAGCACTTATCCATTATATCCATCCAAACATTCTTAAATCAAATGAGTCACGTAAGATAATATTTATCCATTCAAACGAGTCACGTAAGATAATTTTTATCCATTATATCCATCCAAACATTCTTAAATCAAACGAGTCACGTAAGATAATATTTATACATTATATTCATCTAAACATTCTTGCTTCTCTAGCTTTTGGCTGCTTTTATAACCTTTTGATTGTTTTAATAAAATTATTTGACTTAGCAAAAAAAAATAATCATCTAGACATTCAAATACATCACGCATTAGACTGCCATATACGTATATAGGAACTTCGGCACTCCTTTAGGGTTTTGGGGCTTAAGCTAATCTCAAATTTTCAAAAAATTTTTATTACTAAACCAGTCTAATTTTACGTGTATTATCTTGAAATTCGAATGCCAAAGCCAGCATCCATATCATCATGCTCTTCAGCGATTAAACCAAGGCTAATCAAAGTTGTATACATTAACGTTACTTGTACAAACAGCGAAGCAAAAGGTGTCGCTTGGGGATTGGTCAATGTCTGCCAGGTAATCGGAAAAGCGTGCTTCTTTAGTACACCTGAAAGGATGGTAATAGCATCACAAGATGTTGAGGTCATGTTTTGGTGGAGCAAGGGAAATGGCCTTTGGATTGGAGAATATGAATTATATAAAATAAATCATCTAGTGCAGTCAATTAATTAACGGAGTTTTAGATTTTATAAATAAGATTAATAAGTAGTATATATTATTTAAGATATATTTAGAAAAAATAAAATTAATTTAAGAAAGAAATGAAATATCATTTATGAGATTAACAAATTTCACTTAGCATATTAAAAGCAAATTTTATATATGTTAAATTGGTGACATTTTATCTCAAAAATATAAAATGATAGAAAATTCTATTATATTTAAGTTCTAACGTATGTCTAAGTTAAATGAATGGTTAATGGACTTGTACATGGGCTCAAGTATAAAAAATATACTAGTTAAAGAAGGATCAAGCACCAACATATAACCCGATGGGCAACAAGATACTAAATAAAAAAATATTTATAAAGTGATTGTTAAGATTTGAATTCGAAAAATCTAATATTATGTTAAATGGAGTGACCAATTATTTAAAAAAACAATTGTTGATAAGAAAAGCGCAAATTCTTAGAATCTCTCTGTCCTAGTTGAATTGCTATAATTAACTTTTTTTTCCAAATTTTTAATTATAAGTTTATAACCTTCATTATTTTAAATAATTAAATTTTACAAATATATATATTTATAAACTAGTACTTCCTTCAAAGTTTTTTAAAATATATATTTTTAAAACTTTTGTCAATAATAAATATAAAATAATAATAAAACTTCAAAATTAAATAAATTACTTAATCATAAAAAAATGTAACAATTTTACTGTGACCAAAGTATTGAAGTTCCAACAATATATATATATATATATATGCACACAGATGGTTAGATAAGGTGGCTGCATTTGTCATTACGCATGAGGAATGCAAGACTTTTTGGGAACCCTAAAGAATTATTAATATATTTAATATAATTTTTTAAAATATTAACATATTAATATTTAATTTTATGTTTTTTCCGCCAAATGATTGCAGACCCGAAGAATAAGGAAGCGATAGGTTTTTCTGTTATAACATTTTGCAAAGCAAATCCGCTGGCAACACATGTTCCTTGCCGCCCTAATATATATATATATATATATATATATATATAATTTCGTAATGCTGTCTCTTACATAATTTCTTTTTCTGGTCGAACGAGATGGTATGGTACAAAATAAATAAACTGATTAAAATAGATAACCGCCATATCATTTTTTTTTTTTTTGGCAATTTGGCTAAGTTATAACAAAGTTTGAGAATTTAATCTTAATTTGATGGGGATTAAGCAAGAAGACATAATTTAGTATACCTTCTCCAAGAGTACGTCTCCGTCACGTAGATTTAATAAGATTAAATATGATATAAAAAATAATATAAATATTATATAAATATATAAAAATTTTAAAATTTATATAATATTAATTATTGTATTAAAATTTATATAATATAAAATAATTTAAAAATAATTATAACACTAATAAATATATGGACATAATATAAGTACACAAATTATTAAATTCATTCATGCAACTAATATTTCATTCAAAACGTTCCAGGAAAGTTACTAGAACGGATCGTATTGTCTTATTATGCCTTTTGTGTGATGTTTTATCTTCATCTTAATCTCTAAAATTCAAAATTTTTCATTCTCTGATACTTTAAAAACGTTTCGAATCTATTATTTTATTGGATATCTTCATTAAAATTTAATAAAAATTTGACACCTATAAATTATGTGTAAGTTCCGCTTATACGTCCACATGGCAAATAAGATGACGACGCAGATCTTATATAGGGCACAGTACGGCCACGCTCTGACCAAAAATTTGTTTAACTTCATTTGTGTGTATGTGTGTATATATAATACATCATAAAACGGTGGTAGATTATATAAAAGGTTTTTCAACTTCATATATATACATATATATATATATCATGAAAATTTTGAAAGTTTATGACATTTGAATTTGGCTTATTGCCCGCTATTCTCGTTAAAAGAATATAAATAAAATATTATTTTTAAATGGGCCATCACTTATACCTTTCATTACCATTTATATATTATTTTTTTGAATACGAATGTATTAAATTATTTAATTTTTTTCAAATGTATATGATGTAATAAATGAAATATGCTTTTGTTATCTTAAAATTTTAATTAAAGATCCACCATTACAAAATGAGTTCTTTGTTTTCTTTAATTAAATTTTGTTTCATATGAGCATCTAAATGACATATAATTAATTAAAATTTTTAACAAAGATGACGGACTAGATGGGTTTGAAATATTTTTAAAAAATGGTGAATAAAAAAATTGAATTTTTTTTAGAATAAAAATAAAAAAATTTAATTTTAAAAATTATAAATAAAAATGAAATAATACATAAAGATTATGTATATCCAACGTATTGTTTTCGGAAAGACGGAAAGTAACGAGAGCCAGACAATGTAGCTTTGATGACCTTGGTTCATATTTGGGTAGTTTAGCCCAAAAAAAAAAAAAGTTCTCCAAAGACGACAACTAAACAATATAATAATAATAATAATAATAATAATAATAATAATTTTATATGCTTTTATAATTTTATGTATTATTAATATTTTAATAAATTAACCACTGAATTAGTAATATAATTTTACTCTTTATACATGTAAAATTTTTATTTAATTGAAAGCAGAGCTAACAATTATTTTAGAATTTTGAATCGATAACCAAAAGTTTTATAAAATTTTATACTAATGACCATTCAAAAATTTTCTAATTAATTGATTAAACGAAATAAATTCCATTTTGATCGATTAATTCGATTAAAACAAAACTATGCACATTGCTAAGAATGAAGATAAAATGAAACTTTAACTAGTTTAGTTGAATCATTCAATATCCTTAAAAGATGGTAATTGACAAATCTAAAGTTTAAATCTTAATATCATAATCTTTCTCTTGTTCTCAAGCTATGACTTCCATTATAAAAAAAATAAAGATAAAAGTTGGATCTATTTGTTTTAATCTATAAAGTTTTAAAATTGGTGCTTCTTATATATATATATATATATATATATATATATATATATATAGAGAGAGAGAGAGAGAGTTCCTAAGAGCTTTGATGTTGCCCCTAAGGCATCTGCATGCGAGGCACCTTATGACTAGATAAAGTATTTGCTTAAGACCAAGGTAGCTAGATCATTATATGTGTGAGTGTGTATGTCTATATTTGTTTCAACACTGTCAAATTTGCTTTAAATGCTTTCGCAGATCATTCATTTGAGAGGGATCTCGACTAATTTAATCCCTTCATTTAGTTATGGAAATTATCTGTATCATAGGGTCTCTATAATTGATCATGACCTCTATAGCTTCACCATATATATATATATAATGAAACTGTAGGGTTCAAATCTATCGATTCCTTTATAATTCATCCTTATATTTGGTATTTATCAATGTTTTGCGTTCAGAAGTGTATGTATCAATGCTTTCACTCAAATGGAAATTATATACGTTCGGCTTACCTTCATTTCATCTTTCAATAATTAGTCTATCAATATAATTTGGTCATTTCATTACAATAATCCGAAGGGATCATGAATAAGGTTTAGTGCTTACTCAGGTCCATTTTTATTAGTCATTGAAGCTTACAGTTAATCTCTTGAATTTAGAGAAAAAATTCTCCTAAATTCGTTTAGCATAAAGACTTTGCCAAGTTAAATTAAGTTAAGAGCAAATGAGATATGACTCCAACATCATTGTATATATATTGGACTCATGTTCACCGCCTCAGATTGTACCATTATATGCAGAATACTTGTAGACTCACAACTGCCCAATAATCGCAAATAGGATATACATCTAATTTATACATGTCAACCTCACAAGCACCCAACAACAGGGTATATATAAGTAAATAACCTATACTCATAGATTGAAAGTAGGATCTAGTAACCCTTCATGACCATTCAAATATTTTAGAGCTACTGTTACCTTTTTAAAACCTTTCAGTGACTAAATATCATTATAATTCAATCCTTTTACCAAAACATCCTGGAAGGATCATGAACATGGTTCAGTGTCTACTCATCCATTCTTATTACTCATTGTAACTTATGGTTAACCTTGTGATTTTGGAAAAACAATTTCTCCTAAAATTATCATGCTTAAGCCAAAGACATTTTCTAGTTAAATTGAGCCAAGAGCAAATGAAATATGTCTCCAACGTCACTTCGAGTGCTGAATGTTAGGAATGCCTAAGTTTGGAAGACATTCTTTATATTTTTTTTAAGTTTGAATTGATTAATTATATTTATATATTCGAGGTTGTTCATTATATCATAGCTATTCCATCCTAATTCTATTTACAAGTTAAAGTAAATGTAATCAAATATGGCTTATTGACTGCTTGTGTTTAAATTATTAGGATGTTGCATATAATGGACTTTATATACAGAAAGCAACATTCTAAAGTAAGTAGTCTAAATTGATAGCCCATAGCTTATGGAGTTAATGTGAGCAATTAACTCATATAAAAATTATAATGTCATCTAAGTCTCATTGGGAAGATGGCTTGTCTTGGCTGTTAGGAGCTATTAGTATATGCCTTAGAACCAATCAACTTAGACGAGGCATATAATAGTTAATAATGCAATCCAATCACTTAGTTTAGTGATACAAGGTTTTCCTTCATGTTAGTAGTATGACTGACAATCATGAACTACTAATTAGATAAAGCCCATGGAACATATTTTGCCTTGCAAAAGAATTATAATGAGTTACAATTATGGGATACTTATGCATCAAATCTGTGTTCCTAAAACATTTCCTAGTCATTTTATTATCAAGACGAGGCATTAGCAGTGCTCAAGGACTAGTACATGTTATGTCTTTTTAATTATGAAGCATGCAACTAATCTTATGGGTTGAAGTATATGGGATACTTGGGATAGCATATAGGTGCTTGTTTTGTGGAAACAAGTTAATTGAATATAGCCTATTTGAGAACTTCATTTGGTATTGTCATTCAAGTGTCTACAGAAATGTTCTCACATGTCAGTCGCATAGCTAGTCCTTTAACTTGTGATACAAGAACATCTTGTATAAGGAGTTTCATGCTTTGATTCCATCATGAATGGGTCCAAAATAGATGGATGCCTATGGTAAGGTGGTTTTGGGTATGGCATGAACCATACAAAGGTGGATAAGCTATCCAAAGAGGATTCAACATTCCAAATGACATTAAAGATATATCTCATCTACTCTTGGCTTTGATTAACTTGATAAAGTTGTTGGCTGATGCATGATGAATTCAAGAGAAATTGTTTCTCTATATTCATGAGGTTAACTATAAAATACAAAAGCTAATATGTATTGATACATGAGTAGACACTGCATCATGCTCATGGTCTTTTCAGGATATTTGGTGAAAAGATCGAATTACACAAAAAGGCTAGTTACTGAAAGGTTTCTCCGAGCTCATAGCAACTCTTCAACATTTGGGTAGTCATTGTCATAATATGCCAAATGCTAATTCGATCGCTAGATACAAAAGGTAGGAGTCGCCACTAATCCTTTTTAAATTGTTAGGTCACCTGTATGAATCTATTCTTTTTAAGGTTATCTTAAGCTTGGCTAAGGCAGCCTAAAAAGAATAAGTTTTGGTCTAGATTAAGAACTAGATTCAAGAGTTTGATTATGTGTGGTAAAAGATTAGCACCCCCATAATACTTGTCATAAAGATAGTAACTAGTTAGCCTAATGTTATACTAAAGGTCTTATGATTTAAATGGTCTTGATTTTTTTATCTACTATTTAAGTATTGGAAATATTTTTTAAGGATTTCTCCATCATACTAGTGGAATTCCAAGAAAATTTTCCTTACCTCAAGAATATTTAAGAAAATCCATTTGCTTCTATAATAAGCTTCATTGTCTGATTCATTTTAATATTTTATGTAAAAGTAAAAAGGATTTAAATCTTATCTTAAACTTCTAATTTATTCATTTATTTTTCATCAAAATTTAAATACTAGAAATATTTTTCATGAAATTCTCCATCATACTGGTGGAATTCTGAGAAATACCTTCTTACTTTAAAGAGTATTCAAAGGAATCCATTTGCTCCCTTGAAAATACTCCATTGCCAAATTTATTTTAATATTTTATGTAGAGAAGTAAAAGGTTTAAATCTTTATTCCTATTTAATTAGTCTTTTCTTATTGAGTTATTAAAAAATTATTAAGATATTTAATATTAAAAATTATTGACTAAACTCTCTGCCATATTGGTGGAATTTAGGCAAAATCTTCTCACCTAAGAAATTCTTAAAAGTCAAACGTTTGCAACTTCTTCGAGTTCCATTCATCGGATAGTCCTCAATTAATTTTTATTAAAATAAATATTATAATACAAATTCTATTGAAATCTATTATTGTAAATTAAAAGAATATATGAAATTCAATTCTAACAACTAATTGAGAAAAATTAAATAAATAAATAAAAACTCAATAAAGAATTAATTGATAAATAAATAATTGACAAATAAGTTTGCTTTAAAAAAATAATCATTTAAAGAAAGATATAAAATCAAAAAAAAAAATTGAGATCCATGCAACAAAACGTTGATAGAGATGATAAAGTAATAACATTGTACAAAAATATAAGACACCGAACAACTTCTAGAATAGAAGGAAATGTATATATATATATATAGTCGAGACCCACATGGACCCATCCTTCAAGTTTAAGAATTAAAGGTTCTGTTGCACTGGTCATTTGTGTTAGCAAGAAGATTTAAGAATAGACCAGAAAATTAGAGATAAAACCAAGACTTTACTTGATAGGAAAGATTACAGTTTTGTTACAATGAAAATATACTAATTTATAGATAAAAACTTAATATAACCACTAACTACTTGACCCAAAAATAAGGAAAACATGACTCACTACTACCATAAAAATAGCCACTAACTCCTAACAACCATGACTTATTCAAAAAAAAATCCCAATGAATTAAGATTACACCAACACTTCCCCTTAATCCTGATTTTGTAAAACAGATATCCCAAGCATGCTCCTTAGCTTTTCAAATGTATCAAACTTCAATGGTTTTGTTAAGATGTCTGCCACTAGATTTTCAGTCTTGCAGAAGTTCAATTCAACCTTTTTCTTCTTAACCCAGTCCCTTAAAAAATGGAATCGAATGTCAATATGTTTACTTCTTCCATGCACAACTGGATTTTTTGCCAAATTAATTGCTGAATTATTATCAACGAATATCTTCAAGGTTCTCTTAAGTGGAATATGCATATGATTCAATAAGTTTGTCAACCAAATGGCTTGACAAGCGCTGGAAGCTGCAGTAATGTACTTTGCTTCGCATGTTGAAAGTGCAATTGTAGGTTGCTTCCTTGACAACCACGAACAAGCCGCACTACCAAAAATAAAATAGTAGCCTGAAGTGCTTTTTTGATCGTCTACATCTCCAGCCCAATCACTATCTGAGTATCCTATAAGTGAACAATTATCGATGGAAAAGTAAAATAGGCCAAAATCATGAGTACCCTTTAAATAATGTAGGATACGTTTGGCCACTTGCAAATGGGACTGATGTGGTGACTCCATGAATCTGCTAATTAAGCCAACTCCATAAGAAATATCTGGCCTTGTACAAGTAAGATACCTCTGGCTTTCCCACAAGTTGTTTAAAGTAGGTTGAATCAACAAGTGGCCCTTTTCCTTTCTTTGTAAGCTTTGTGCCTACTTCCACAAAAGTCTTTGCCGGATTGCAACTGTCTATTTGATACTTTTTCAAGATGTTAGTAACATATTTCTTTTGAGATATAAGAATTCCATTATCTCCTTGAACCACTTCAACACCAAGGAAATATGACATATGACCCAGATCAGTCATCTCAAATTCTTTCATAATGGATTGCTTGAAGGTTTCAATCATGTTTGTACTGTTGGTTGTAAATATTAAATCATCAACATATAAAAATACCATCAAAACATCACCAGAATTGCTGACCTTCACATATAAGGCATGCTCAAAAGAACATTTATTGAAGCCATCATCAAGGAAGAAAGAATCAATGCACCTATTCCAAGCCCGTGGAGCTTGTTTTAGGCTATATAATGCCTTTTTCAGCTTGTAAACTCTGTCTTTGCTTCCTTGCCTCACAAAACCAGGTGGTTGTTTGACAAACACCTCTTCTTCAAGTGGACCATTAAGGAAAGCTGACTTTACATCCATTTGATGAATTTTCCAATGGTTTTGTGCAGCCATAGCAATCATAAGTCTGATTGTTTCTATTCGAGCTACCGGAGCAAACACCTCTTGATAATCATAGCCTGAACGTTGTTCAAATCCTTTTGCCACCAGCCTTGCTTTGTATCTTTCCACCACTCCATTTGCTGTCATTTTTGTTTTGAAAATCCACTTGACATCAATTGCTTTGTGGCCTTATGGGAGATCAGTAAGGACCCATGTATTGTTTTTTTCAATTGCTTCAAGTTCTTCACGCATGGCTATCATCCATTTTGGATTTTGAATTACTTCCTCTAATGTCACAGGTTCAACATCTGCAAAGAAGGCAAAATGCACTAACTTTCCATCATCATCAACACTATCATCAAGATTTACCTCGTAATCTTGTAGGTGTAGTCGTGGCTGGTGACAGCGTCGAGGCCTCTCAGGTTCAACTTGACTTTCGCACAAGGTAGATCGTGCTGGAGGTTCTTCATTAATGTTGGGCACCTCTGCTTCTTCTTCAATAGGAGAAAGAATACATTTTTTTTATCTCTAGGATTGTTTTCATTCCAGTTCCAAGCTTTTTCTTCAGGAAAAGTGACATCCTGGCTAACAATGACTTTTTTTGTCACAGGATTGAACAGCTTGTATCCTCCTCTTTTATAACTAATAAAAACAATTTTTTTTGCTCGATCATCTAACTTTGTTCTTATCTCTGCTGGAATATGAGCATAAGCGATAGCTCCAAACACCTTCAAATGCTTCACACTTGGTTTGAAACCACTCCACGCTTTTGCAGGGGTACAATTTAGAACTCCTTTTGTCAGAGATCAATTCAATATGTACACAGAACAAGAAACAGCTTCACCCCAGAAAGAATTAGGCATGCTTTTGGCCTTCAACATGCTTCTCGCCATGTCCAAGATTGTTCTGTTCTTTCGTTCGGCAACCCCATTGTGCTGAGGAGTGTATGGAAATGTGACTTCATGTTGAATACCCTGTTCTTCACAATACTCTTTAAATTCATTAGAGGTGTATTCACCTCCACCATCAGTACGTAGCACTTTTATAGGATAGCCACTTTGCCTTTCAACATGCAATCTAAACTTTTTGAAACAATTAAATACTTTTGACTTTCTTTAAAGGAAATAAACCTATATTTTATGAGTAAAATCATCAATGAAAGTCAGAAAATACTTGTTGTTTCCGTTTGACATTACATTCATTGGGCCGCAAACATCGGAGTGAACGAGCTCAAGCGGTTGAGAAGCTCGCTGCTGTCTTTTCGCTGTAAATGGTGTTCTATGATGCTTCCCAATAGTACATGCTTCACATAATTGTTCAGGATGCTGAATACAAGGCAAGCCTCTCACTAATTTTCCTTGAGCAAGCAATTTTAAGCTGTGAAAATTTAGGTGTCCAAACTGTAAGTGCCATAACCAAGACTCATCTTTTATAATTGCACTAAGACAATTATAAACACCACCAGAAATATTAACTTGAAACATGCAATTCTTTGTCATGAGAGCCATAAGAATAGGTATACCTTTCGTATCACTAATAGAGAGTTTTCCATCATGAAGAATCATCTCATACCCTTTTTGAACCAGCTAACCCACACTTAGCAAGTTAGTCTTCATTCCTGGTACATAAAAAACATCTGAGATATATTTTTAATCTTCATTTTTCAAGTTGATAAGAATCTGCCCTTTTCTCATCATCGATATGCTCCTATCATTTGCAAATTTGACTGTTGTATTGAAAGATTCATCAAGATCTGCAAATAAATCCCTCTTGCCATATATATGGTTGGTACAGCCAGTGTCAAGAAACCATGTGTGATAACCTACCGTTTCGCTGGCTGAAGTAACCATCAAAAGAGTATGGTTTTCTTCCTCATCTTGTTGAATATAATGAGCCCTCTAATCATTATCTTTGTATCTGCATTCACTGGAATAATGACCAAATTTATGACATGAAAGACATTCAACATTGGATTTATTATACCATCCTTTGCTGCGTCCACGTCCACGACCCCTTGTATGTTGATGTCGATTAGAATCTGATCTCTCTTGGTCATTGTCTTGGTTGCCTCTAGACCCAGAATTATTGCAGTAATCACCACGACTTCGGTTGTTTTGGAATCGACTGCCTCATCCTCGTCCTCGTCCTCTTCCTTGAAAACTATCCTGCCTTTTGTTTACGTTACCATTCTGACCTCCTTTAATAGATGCTTGGGCTTGTAGAGCTTGCTCTATTTGTTTCTTAGCTTTCTTCTCATTCATTCATTGTTCATGAGCTTGCAAAGTACCAGACAATTCATCGACGGACATCAAGGACAAATCATGAGCTTCTTCAATTGCCATCATAATATGGTCAAATTCGAAAGTCAACGACCGTAAAATTTTTTCAACAATGGCTTGCTCCTCTTACTTCTCTCCATATAATTTCATTTGATTTGTCAATGCCAGAAGATGACTTACATAGTTTGCTATGGACTCAGTGGACTCCATTTGCAATATTTCATACTGACACCTCAATGTTTGGAGTCTCACCTTTTTTACTCTGTCAACACATTTGTATGTCATCATTAGTGTATCCCATGCTTGCTTTGATGTTGTCACAGCTGCAATCTTCTCAAATACTTCATTTGTCACTCCTTGATGTATGAAGAACAGCACGTTCTTTTCTCTTTTCTTGTTTTCACGGTAAGCAGCCTTTTGTGCATCACTTTCACTTTCTCCAGGTTCCTCAAAGCCCTTCTCCATAACCTCAGCAACTCGTGGTAATTGAAAAGTACTCTCACCTGGACTGTCCACCGATTGTAATTTTTTCCATCCAAGATAGGAATAGAAACTTGGGTCGAGCTGTTCATAGCCATAGCTCGGATACCACTGTTAGCAAGAAGATCTAAGAATAGACCAGAAAATTAGAGATAAAACCAAGACTTTATTTGATAGTAAAGATTGCAGTTTTGTTACAATGAAAATATAATAATTTATAGATAAAAACTTAATATAACCACTAACTACTTGGACCCAAAAATAAGGAAAACATGACTCACTACTGCCATAAAAATAGCCACTAACTCTTAACAACCATGACTTATTCAAAAAAAATATCCCAATGAATTAGGATTACACCAACAGTTTGCAATTTGCCTTATTTAAAGCTGTTTCTTTTTATATAACAAAACCAGAATTTGAGAACATGGCACTCAAAACTTCATTTTTTTCTTATTTTTTTATTTAAAAAAATTAAGAATATATACTTCAGACACTGAACCCACAAAACAATTTTAGTGCTGTAAACCAACCAATCAAGAACAAAAGAAATTTAAGAGAAATACCTTAAAGTAAACCAAAGAGCTTTTTCCCAGCTTTTATTTGTCGAGTACCTCTCCTCGTGTTTTTCAAAGGCTATTACTGTTGTGTTTTTCGTGTGTTTGGTCTGTACCTCAGGATTCTATTTTTGTAGGGGAGATCAATAGATCAAGTATTAAAAATTAGGTTTAATCATTAATTTTTTTAATTTACAGTAATTAGAAAATAAATTTTCAAAATTTTAGTCCTTCGTTGATTTTATTTTATTTTTTTATTTTAATCAATCCTTGACTTTAACTTCTAATTAAATCTTTAAAATTCAATCTTTAATCTTTGATATCAAATCTAATAATTTCTTTTGCAAATCCGCTGGTTTAGTTCTTACTTTTTTTTAACTTTAAAAATTAAATTAAATTAATTTTTTTAAAAGAATAAATTTTGGTTTCTCACAACCCAGCATAGACCAAAGTTTAGTTAATGGAACTTACCAGTCCAAATTACCCGAGCCCAAAATCAAGTATTTACAGTCATAATGAGTTACTAGATCCTGCTCTTGATCTAATCATTAATTAGATTTATTACATTCATTGTCAACATATTGGGAATTTAACTGGTCACACACAATAAAATGATATGTTGGATTACATTCGGGATTTGATTAAGTATGACTTAATTAAATAAAAGGTATAATGAGGAGGATTTAATTGAATTAGTTCAATTAAGTATGATTAAAGACATAAATTAGATTTGTGAAATCTAATAAGAGATGTCTTAATATGGTAATAAAGATAAGAATATATTATCAAGATCATGTCTAATAGTAGGCATGTAAATAAGGATATCTTGGTTTTGGGTCAGATGATTATTTTTGGCAAGTTAAATAATTATTTGATAATTATTTAATAATATTTACATGAAATAAAATTATTTTACTTAGGTGAAAATTTTAATTGAGAATTAAATATTCTTACATGTAAATAAGGATTGGCTCAAAAGCCCTAATTATTACGTCAAATGGGCCTTATTTTGAACAAATCCTATTTAGACTTGATATGAGTTAGGCAAGTGGTGTGCCTTATTAGTGTTGAATTAGGCTAAGATAATAAATAATTTATGCTTGGGCCCAATCCTAAATGGATTAAGTAAAAGAATTCTATCTTAGTCCTCATAGAACCACCAAAGGTGGTGTAAGAATGGGCTTAGTTGACTTATTAGTTAAGCCTAGCCTAATTTTAGTTGTATAAATATAAATCTATAAGAGTTTTTAGATGGTTGATATATATGTTTGCTAGTAGAAAACCCTAGGCACCATTCCCTTTAAATCCCTAGGCTAGGTTAGTGCAATCCTTAGCTCTCCCTAAGCTCCATGGGCTATTTTTATGTTTGATGATCTAGAATCCTTCTTGATCTAGAAACAAAATACTATCTTTGCCACATCCTTATGGCTTCCCTACAATGCTATCTCACATCCCTGTGATTTTCCTAAGGCTTTTTAGAATTGTTCTTAGTTGTGTGAGATTAAAAATTACTGCATCTTGCTAGCATCGGAGACTAGACCTCATGAAGACTTTTAACAGATATCTATATGGATTACCACTAGAGGCAAGATGCTTGTGCTGCTTGTGCTGCTTCTGCTGCTTGTAGCCTTAAAGAGAGATCAAAGTAACTAAGCCATGGCAACAATTATGAAGGGATTGACACACTCAGAGTTACGAGTCTCTAAGTAGGTAAAATCTCTATTAGATCTGTGTTTTAAACTGCCAAAATTGACCACAAATACATCTATGCCTAAGATCTTGAGAAAATCTATTACTTTCCACTATGTATGTTTAATATGATTAAATATTTTATGTCTATTTTGATAAACATGAGCCTGAAGTTTTTGTTAAAGAGTAAGCCGACTTCTAAGTAGAGACATAGACATTTTGCTTACAAATGGTGATATATTGGACTAGACCAAAGTGTAATTAATCTATTACTAAGTCTGTTTACATTGATTAATTTACTTTAGACATTTATTGTGGAATTATCTCAATCCTCAGTAAGTAATTAACTCCATGTTTAGAACTTGTATACTTTGACGTTCCAAAGGTAAGCGTTTAAAGTAGTAAGCTATTAGACCGGTTTGTTGGGTATATGACTTAATGTGAGCTTTACTTATGGATATAAAATCATAGCTCTTATAAAAAGTCAAGGTTATCCTCTTATAAGGCATTATATGAGATAATGAAAATGGATAAGGTCGCGGTCATTTGCATATCAAATGATTAATTATTCGCATATGGTGAATAATTATTTTCATACAAAATGAATAATGGAACTTTAAGATAAAGTGATCAAGTGGTTAAAAAGGATTTTAACCTTCAGTTAATCATGAATATCATATGATGGCATTGCACATATGACACATTCATTAGATTAAGGCTCATAAGCCTATGTAATATGGTATATAATTAGGAGTGCAGCTCAACTCTTTAGTAGTATAACTCTAAGATTAATAATTATGTGATTAATTTATTCAGTGTAGAATATTTGATTACATAGATTATTAGGCTTAATTATGTATGTCCAATTGGTCCCTTCACTAGCTCAAGATAATTTTGTAATGGTGGCTATCGATCGGATTACTTGAGGTATTTTGATCTCACCATTGTGAAATGGTGTGCCTAGCACACTCCTAATAGACATGTAGCCTTTTTCATCAATAAATGGTAAGAAGATAAGTTTGTATTATTCACAATAAATACTTAATTTCGGTAAATATTTATTTAAGACAAAAATGTGTAATTTAAATTAATTATATATATCTTTTGGTAAATATGAAGATTAATTTAAATTAAATAGATATGGATAATTAATTATTTAGATAAATAATTTAAATATCTAAATAATCTTGTTTAAATATATATGAATTAAATATAGACAATATCCTAAATAGTTTGTTATTGTAATATTATCTCTTTTAATTTAACTTGAATTAGGAAGATAAAAAAGGGATTTTACTTTATCTAATTTTATTTAGATAATTACTACATAATCATCCTATTCAAATAAAGTTGTCACGATCCTATTTGAACTAGGATTAGATTTATGGAATATTATCTAAGTAGATCATATTAGAAATTTGATTTAAATTAAAATTTAAATTTAAATTTAAATTGAACTTGGACACTTCTCTAATGTAGCTGGCCAAAATCTTGGTCTATATTCCCAAAGGGTTAATCGAATTTGTTATGCTTTATCCTAGCATGATCGGCCAAGGTGAAGATAGGGAGAGAGTAAATCTCTTACTTCTATCCTACTCAAGTTAAAAGACCACTTGATTACTTAATAAAAGATAGAGGTTGGTACTTCTATTTTCGAGCTAGAGCATTGATGCCATGTAAGGGGATTTGCTTTCTCACTATCATGAGATAATAGAACTAATAGCTCAAGGTGGTTGAGAAGGAAAATCAGGCCACACAACCAAAGTTAACCAAGGCACTGAGTGCATACACACTTTAAAGCTCTTGAGAATTGGAGAATTATGAAGAAGGTAAGTTGGTTGAAGTTTTCACATACATCATTCCCTAGCAAGCTTGGACGAGGCGTGCATATCAACAAACAAAGGTTAGAATGTTATGGTAAATTTATTATATATGGTAACACAATCTAGTTTGATTTGAATAAAAATTTTAAAAATTCCTTTACACCACATAAAGCTTTTTCCTACAGTGAATCCTCTTTAGATCACTTATTCACCTTTATATGGTTCATGTTATACCAAAAATCACCTTTCCTTCGCATCTCTTCTTGAGACACATTCATAATGAAATCAAAACATAACAATTCTTATATAAGATGAACTTGTATCACAAGTCTGGGGACTAGTTATATGACTAGAAAATGAGAACATTTCTATAGACATTTGAGTGACAATACTAAATGGAGTTCTCATGGCAAGTCAAGTTCAAGTGAACTTATTCTCTAACAAGCACCTATATGCTATCCACATGTATCTAAATACTTCAACCATATAAGAACTAATTGTATGCTTTTACATGCAAGATGGGTTAGCATGTATTAGTATATGTGCATTATTAATGCCCCTAACATGAAGGAAAACCTTGAATCACTTGATTAAATGATAGGTTTGCATTGTTGACTATGTATTTCCCTTTTCAAATCTGATTGACTCTAAGCCATATTCACTAACATGAGAAAGTCAATGGTGATAGGAATGATGGTAATGTGTTTGCCAGCGTTTAGTTGGATTGTGGTAAAGCAATGACAGGGGTCAAAGTGATGTTAGTGTGCCTTATAGCAATAGAATGGGTGTCAACTAGATGTTTTGTGGAGACTGCATTATCCCAACCAAGGTAAGGGCTTTGCTGGGTGAAAAATGCATGTTTTGTATGAGATTTAGTGGTCTAAAGTATATTAGATTAAAGATGCCGAAAAGGTTTTTGTGGCAATTATGGTATAAACGTGGCTGGACTAAGAGCCATTAGCTTAATGGTAGTGGTGATAGTAGTGGGTGGTAGCTAAAGCTCAATCTTGTCTAATTAGAGGTAGTAATTAAGGTGGGGGTTTGTAGTTGCTGATTGCTAAGTGTATAAGGAAAACCATGGCAAAGGTGTTGTCCATTAGGTTTTCTGCTAGTGGGTAGATGTTACAAAGGCAGGTAGGAGCATGGGTGGTTGTATTTTGATAGAGAGATGGCTATCAGTTCTCATAGTCGACACCAAATCATTAAGGTTTTTTGGTGTTAAGGTAAAGGTCTCGATGGTTTGAGTTTTTTAGAAGAACAAACAAAATTAAAGTGTAACGAAAATAGAACTCCAAGGCCCACTTTGGTGCTTAATTCAATAAGTGTAGGCTAAAAGAGAAAGGCAAAAGAAGTTAGGATAAAGAGACAGGTATCATTGGTTAACCTCATAAAAAGCTACTTGTATATTTTTTAGTGGCTTATGAAGTGCCACGTATCACCCTCTTATTAGAGTTAGTGGTCAGAGCTTCAAAGGTATAGGTGACCTTGACTTAATGGTTGAAATGTCACGTGACCTCTGGGGACTTGGGAAGCGACTACATATCCTTTTAAAATTTACCTAGCTTGTTGGCTTCAGAGAGTTTAGTCATAAGCCTTAGCTATGTCTAGGTGACTTAGTTTACAAGCCTCTAAGTCCAAACAAGTTGGATCCCACTAGTGTGATTTAGATTTAAGTAATTATTAATGTTCAATTGTAAGAAATTTAGATAGCCATTTTTTTATTAAAGACAAACTTAAACAACAATTGTCCAACTAATGTCAACAGTTATTTTTGTTAACTAGTTATTATAGACACCTAACTTTGTCCAGGCTTTCATTCAAGCATCTCAAGGGATTAACAAACTTGAACAAGCACACACAGATCCGTATACTATCATTCCTAGGTAAGCTAAGGTGTTCGAAGAGCCAAAGTATGAAAAATCTATAATTTTAGAAGAAGGCATCGATACAAGGTGTTTATGTATCGATACTGGGCTTCTGTATCATCAAAATTAAAAAAACACACGTTTGTATCAATACAAGGGGCCATGTATTGATATAGATGCTCAGCGTATTAATACATTGGCATTTATATTGATATATGTTTATGTCGTAGCTAAAATCATGATTTTTGGTAAAAATGAATCAATACACAAGTCAAAGTATCAGTATAGCCTAAGTTGTTGATACAGGCCATGTGCTATCAGTACATTTGGGCAAAAAATTTACTTTTCGTATCGATGCAGAGTTCTTTATATCGATAAAAGAAGGCAAAATTTCCTTTATGTATCGAAACAAAGAACTTTGTATCGATACGAGCAGGCATCTTCCTCCAGTCGTGCTATTTTTTAGCCCTTGCACTATTGATATAAAAATCCAATTTGGCCATGCTTTTGGCACCAAAAATCATTAAAATTCATACCAAACCTTTGAATTGTACTTATGATTGGATCAAGTAAATTTTTGAGGCCCAAAATGATAGAAAATGGGAAATTTTCATGAAAACATGGTTTGTTTAAGGGCATACTTGGCCTTTATCCATCTACAGACTGTTTAAACCTCTCTACCTTGGCTACCAAAGATAATGAAAATCAAGATAGCTAAGCATAGTACCCAAGGCTGTTGCATGGTACATGAGAAAAACCCCACAATGCCTTCTTTTTTGGCTCCTAAGCTTTGGCTGAACATTTAATTGTAAACCTCCACACTTACAGACCATTTTTTTCAAAAGCAACTCTCTATTTTTATAGCTTTTCTAGCATCCCTCCAAAAACCCCTCCAAACCCTTCATTTCCTACTTTTTTTCATCACCAAACTCCTCTTCATTCATAGTGTCACCTAAAGCTTATCTTTGCCACTCTTTCTTACTCATCTATAGCAAGTAAAAGAATAAAAAGTGAGCCAAAAACTAAAAACACCAAAAAAAAATAAAACATAAAAAAAAATTATAGCTTTGAGTGAACAAGCAAAAAAGAGTCTTGCAAGCTTTGTTGGTATATTTTCTACACATTTCTATTTTTTTTTTTTTTTGCGTGTACACACATCTTATGCCATCATAGCTAACCAATCTTCATGAAACCATGACCTTCATAGGAATGCATTCATCTTTGAGTTTGTTTTGAAGATATTTTTAGTTTATGATGCCTTGATGTTGCTTAAATGCTTAAAAATGATATTTTTCTTAGCTTATCTTAGAACAGCCACTGTTTCATTGATTCTTAGCATTCTCCACCATTATTCATGCATAATACTTGATGAAGCATTGTGATTTCAAGATGCTTTGATGTTCTATTAATCTTGATGGTGTTTTGTGTTGGCTTGATGGCGGTAAAATCATGTTTGTAATGCTGTAAAAAATTTGCCACCCTTTGTTTCATGCAATAGAAACATTTTCTCACATATACATACCATCTTTTATGTTGTCATAAAAATCCTCTTACCTGTTCATGCATTTTCATGCGTTTCTTACATTTTTAGTATGTTTTATGTGAAAAAATGTTATCTTCTTGATACTCTAATGTATGTTTACTGTGGATGTCATTATTTACATGCTTTACGTGATTAAAGATGCTTTATTGATGCCTTTCTTTTCTATTTTTCTTGGAAAATCTGTTTTATGAAAATCTCTTAAATTAAGTCCATGTTACCTTCAATAAATAGAGATTAATATAGATTTAATGGTTTCACTATTGTTCTTCCAATCTTGGAGAAAAATCAAGTTTTCCATGTATGGATTCATGGTGAAATAAGGTTAAATATTTTGATTTTCAAAATAAAACATCCTTTTTACGTGTCCCTAAATGTTTGTGCCTTAATGTTAAGGTCTAATACCCATTGCACGTGACTTGGTTGAAGGGCTGCTTCATTGTCCCAAGCTACTTCATGATTGTGCAAATGAGCTTGCGAAGCCACTATTACTGACCCCTTTTTTAAGGACATTCAGATATCCATAACTTGAGCCTGGTCCTAGGGAACTCGAAAAAACAAAAAACTCCCTTATTTTGCCCTGGTAACATTATGCCCCCAACTTGAAAAATCAATTTTAAACCTTAAATGATTTTTTTGGAATTTTCTAATATTTTTATCTTAAAGAGCATCAAATTACCTTTCCAATGGTATCTTGTCAGCCCTCAGATAATTCTAAATGAGAGAATTATGATTTTCAAATCTATGCTATTGAAACCCCTAGAATTAGCAATTTACATTTTGTTTAGGCATTTTGGCCCACCGAAAGATATTTTTGGATTTTTAAAATTTTTTTGAAAAAAAAAAACTATGTGAAATTTCTTTTCTGGAAAGGTATCATTTATGATTTAACAATCCCAAATGAGTCAAGAACAATTTTTCAAAATTCGTTATACCCTTTCCCTTACACATGCCGCCAATGCTGAATTATACTCGATTTTAAAACTTATATCCACTTACAAAGTAATTTTCTAGGATTTTTAGAATATTTTTAGATTAATCCTTATTGAGTTACCTTTCCAATGACACCTTTTTGCTCTTCAAGGCCTTCAGATGAACTTGAAATAAATTCAAAAAAGTGGACAATGCGATGTTGTCCCTTATTTTGGACTTTAGGAAATTTAATTGGATCCTTTCAAATTGTTCTTCTATTCATTCGATTGCCTCGAAATGCATCTGATTAATTCCCTATACAATCATGAATCACAACATAGGTCCCACTAGGTCGAATCAAGGCTTAAACATTTTACAAAATTAATTTTTATTTTATCTTTAAATTATCAAGTTTTAATTTAAAGCTTATATTTCAATCAAAAATATCCAAAAACCTTTCGATTTCCAACAATTACTTTCCAAAAGGATACTCAAACCTCACTTTTCTGAAGGGATATTTCAACATAACTTTTCAAACTTCACTTAAAATCTAAATTTTCTCTCTCCTAAGCATCCCTAGGCCTTTTATTCAAAATCTCTTTTTTCACACCTCAAACGATTACCGAGTCCAAATGCATATCAGAATTGTCATTCCAATTATTTCTCAACAAGCAAAAACAATTATAAGATATGTTCCGACCGTCCTTCCTTTTTTATGCTTTTTGTGTGTTTTTTTATGCAACATTTACTATATCTTTTTTTGTCTTACTAACATATTTCTCTTTGTATTTCGCATTCATATTCCAAATTGTTTTCAAAAATTACAAGGCAATATTCCATGTTGGTATCTCTTCAATATTTGACATGGAATATTTGATTTTCAAAATTAAATCCAAAGACCTTTTTAGTCAAAAATCTCTATGCTCCCCACATCTCCAGAGCATATATAAGATTCAAATTTTCTTCAAGACCTGGATTTACTCATTTATACAAAATTCATGCATTTAAAAGGGATTACATCAAAATAATGATAAGTCAAAACCATAAAGACTGAAATCGAGTTAAGACATAGCTAGAAGGTTAATTTTGGGCATCGTAGGAATGTTAATACTTTCTCATGCGTAACCAACTACCGAACCCAACTAACAAATCTCTTGACCATGTAGACCATGAAATCGATGTTTCAAGTTTCATAACTCGAAATATCAATTTCAATAGGCATCTGATCACGCCTAGCCCAAATGATTGATGGCGACTCCTAGTCTTCACCACTTTTTGGTGGCTATCCAAGGCCAGTTGGATAAGTGATCCATTTGACGATCTTCTCCTACTTTCATTTAATCACGCCTAATCCAAATCTCAATCAAGAGATATCTCAGAGGTATACTTTTAAGTCAAACACACGTCATTCGAGCGATTCGAGGGGGGAACATCATGACAGTTATCAATATCATAATACTAGAGAATAACCAATAGGAACTTTTGGCTTTGGCTATTTAAACACTTAAGAATGTATGTTGATAAAGGTAATTATAATTTTTGTCCTAAAGCGTAAATATTTTTTTTTATATTGGTCCTTAAAATTTTACTTGTAAATATTCAATTTTTAAAAGCTATTAATATTTAGAAAACTAGTCTTTTGGTCGTTACACTAACTAAAAATTTATATGACAAATTTACTTAGCATTTCATTTATTTGTAAAATATTAGAAAAATTATTTAAAAAAATAATTCTAAATAAAAGATTAAAAAAAATCTACTTCATGTTTTTACTCATCTTTTTATCTTACTGAGCTCACAATCCATACCTTCTTTCTCTAGAGCTAAAAACCTCGCCAGCATTTTCTTCAAAAAAATTAACTTTAAATTAAATTTGTTCAAGTGTCGGGCTATCCATCCAAATTCTAAGGCTTTAATATTTGAAAGGGTTTAGACAAAAATATTATGTCTGAAAAATGAGCTTAGGCAAAAAAACTAAATCTATTTAAAAAAGGGGTTGAGCCTTAGGTAGCAAATTTTAAACCCGGGCTTGATCCCAATAAGGCTTTTTTTTATTTATAAAATTTATATTTTATAAGAATAATTATAATTTTATTTATTAGTTGTTAACTTATTAAAATAATTTTATAACGAAAGTTATATCATGCATTTTTAAAATAATGTTAACAAAAAATATATTTAATTAGTAAAAATTAAATTAAAACATATTAAAAATGTAAAAACATAATATAAGTAAATTAAATGAACTTGAACTACTTATTTATTAATATAAGTGAACTTAAACAAAAAAAGCTACATATGTTTCAAGTCAGGCTTGACCTAAACAAATAATCGGACCTTACCTAAATAAATATATAATTTGTTAATATTGAACCTGTCCCAACCCGTACACAAGCCTACTTCAAACAAACACCTTTCTCTTTTTTTCATTTTAGTTTTTCTTTTAAAAAAAAAAACAACTTTCATTCTCCACAAAAAAATTCACAAAACTTTTAAAACTCAAAATAATCTTACATCTGTCATAGTTCGTTGCCTACCATCATCACCTATTTGTGTTCTTTTTCTTGTCTACGTAAGTCTTCTTTATTTAAAAAAGGAAAAAAAGAAAAATCTCAAAGCAACTCATCGTTGTTCATCACCTGCCTTCACCACTATATTGTGACTTTTATCTCCTATCTCCTAGAAAACATTTTAAATTATATTTTTTTGAAAAAATTTCTGGTCAATTACTGTATTTATATAGCTGAATACTTGTTTGTATCTTTAATTTCAATGATATTAAAGTTGATTTTTCTTTCATCTTGCAGGCTACTATTAGCAATCTGAGCTTTATGAAATTAACAAGAAATAATTTATTAGAAAAGGAAATAGAGACGGTTTTAGTGTGAAAAAAGAAGAGTAAAAATAAATAAATAAATAAAGTAAGCACTTTTAAATTTTTATAAAGAGGATTTTTTTTTAAATATTCTTTTAAGATTTTATAAATTAATGAAATGACATTACCGAATTTTTTTTGTTAGTATTTTTGTTTAAGAAAAAACTGAAACCCTAATTTTTTTTTAACAATTTTAATATTGAATTTTTACATATAAAAATTCTAAGATTAACATGAAAAAAAAAAGCATATTTTTTAAGACTAAAATTATAAAGATAATTATTCTATACACCGATGGTAAAAAAAAAAATTCACAAACGAGTTTATTTTGAAATAAAACGTGCCTCGTAAAATATATTTAAGTAAATGAAATACGTATCATCTCACGAATTCCACTTATGAAGTTTATAAGATAATTATCCAAATTTTTAATTATCTCAAGCTGATATATACCCACAAGGATGACGAAACACATCACCTAACAAAGACCGGATAATGACTTCAATTTCAAGTATGGAATTCAACAACATATTTACAATACAAATACAACCCTCCCCAACCTTTAAATCCACTCATTTTCTATCAAACCAAACAAAACAAAACAAATCCCAGTAACCCACTAATCCAAGGCACCCAAAAAAGATTTAACAGAAAATTCATACAGAAATGAACACCTTTTACTTTTGGCTTTTTTTTTTTTTTTTCATTTTTCTTCAACAATGAAAGTTCATCTTGTTGTGGGGTCACCTAGGCTCATTGTTCAACTGCAATGATCCATCCTTCATTAATTTAAGGCTGAGATTGTTGAACCTCTCTCTTGAATATTGCCTTGATGCTTTCCTCCAATCTGTACCAGCCTTCATCATTGCAGCAAACTCATCATAACTTATTCTCCCATCCTGCAGGTTTTCATCAAAGACAATAATAATTCAGCTTGAACTCAGCGGAGCTCTAGGGTTTTTGGGAAAATAACGAACGTAAAAGTCACAATGATTTATTTTCCGCTTCTTCCAGTTAAGATTTACAGCAGAGATATAATCTAACCCAAGTGCTGCATTTTGTTAAGAAATTACAGGCTTTTCTCGTTGATTTTCGTTTCCGTTAAAGAATCTACAAGCTTAAATTGATTTACGACCAGATTATGTACTGCTTCCAAATTTTTAATGAAAACAAACATCAGGGAACAAAGATTCTAAAGAAAGAAAGAAAGAGAGCATTAACAAGGAAAATCGGTCTAACCTTGTCTGTATCCACATCATGCATAATGGCACTAATGACTTCTTCACTGTTTGTTTCAACTTCATCAGCCAAGGCATCTCTTAGTTCTTCAATCTCAATATAACCACTTTGGTTTCGATCAAAAAACTCAAAGGCCTTTTTAAGGTGTTCATCATTGCCCATCTTTCGTAGGTGAACTGAAATGGCGACAAATTCCCCATAGTCCAGATATCCATCTTTATCTACATCACCCTGTGAGAGGAAAAAAAAAAGGGATAAAGTCTTTAGTTACTTCATCTTACACAAGTTGCAAACAGTTCAGTTATCTTCACAATGCACATATTACAACTGGTAAATGTTGTGAACAATGGTACTCAAACTCGGGTGTGTCGAGTACAGGTATGTGTCCTGCATATATATGTTCAAAATTTTCCAAGACTTTCATGCATTTGGAGGTACCTTGAAGAATCATATCGCTATACCCATGGCCAGACATCTCTCGGGCAAGGATAATTCAAGAAAAATAAAGAGTCAGAGAGCAACATAGGTTATGAAGGCTCAGTATGTCAAGACTCTTGGATTTAGAACAAAAAAGAAATCATGTTGACCCACCAATTTTTTGTAAAACTATATTTTGGTGGAACACTCGGTCGGTAAAAGAGTGGAACAGCATTATTGTACCATGGTGATATCTAATTAAACAGACACTAAGAAACTGCTAACATCAATAAGGTCCTGGCAACATGTTTTTCAAGCCTTCCAAGCCAAAAATCAAAGATAAAACATATTGCAAACTTAGGCTAGAACTTACAGCTTCCATTAGTATCTGGAGATCCGCATCAGGGATGTTATGACCATGTTTATGCAATCCCACCCTTAGTTCATCAATGTTAATCTTGCCTCTATTGCCAGTATCCATCAATTGGAATCCCTCTTTTATGCCAGCAACTTCCTCCACTGAGAGATGCTCAGCTATTACCTGTTAAAATAAGATTTCCCAAAAAGAAAAATGGGGAAGAGAAGGTTAATAAGCTAATAACTGGCAGCTTTATTTAGGTTCTATCCTCCCCCCCCCCACCCCCCAAATGAAAACTAGAAGCATTACCCTGAGAGCTCTTTTCTTGAGCTTGTTCATTACAGAGAACTGCTTGAGCCTTGCCTTCACAGTTTCACCCAAAGAAACGTTCGGAGCCTTCTTTACATTTTGCAACCAAGGATGATCTGAATTTTATAAGCAAGAAAAAATTCAGTTTCAGGAATTTCCATGTATAGTAATGCAATTTGCTAAGATTTTTCATTTTTTTTTTTTTTTGCAGAGGCAACGAAGAATTTTCATCGACACATAAACCTTCATCATAATACTAAAATTTTACCCAATACTTCCTGAGCTGTAAGTCGCCGCTTGGGATCAGGATTGAGCATCTTCCTCACAAGGTCTTTTGCATTATCAGAAACTTTAGGCCAAGGATCCCTCCTAAAATCTACTACAGAGCGAATAATTGCTCGTGCAACTCCTTGTTCGGTTTCTGCATAGAAAGAAGGAAGGAAAGTCAGGAGAAAGAATGAAATGAAAGATGGAAGCGAATAATTACAAACGGGAAAGGTGGATCAAGTTCCACTAGTATTTACCCACATAAGAAGGTGGAAACCGGGAGAGACAAAGTCAAGGGAATAATGCGTTAAATGGCTTAGTAAGGTGAGACACAAAATCCGAGGATTGAAGTAGTAATCAACTAGAATGATAACATATTACTTTTTTTCGTAAATAATATTGCCCTAGTGTGGTTGAATAATTCTTCTTTTTTTTTTTTTTTTCAGTCGAGGAAAGGGTGAAGGATAATTGTAAATTTCTTTTATTTATTCACAGTTGCACAACATTAATGCGTGGAAGTTACAACTCTTTTTACAAGATCAGCCATTCTCTCTCCTACTCTTCATTTTTCTTAAAGTTCCCGTGTCCGATGCATATCCGGACATAGGTATGAGGATATGGCCCTCCTAAGACCATCCAAATACATGGGAAAACGTTTTAAAAAATTAAACATACCGTACCCAACGCTCATACCTGAGTCCAAGTAGCTTAGTCTTTAACTATAAATCAATACTAACCTGCCCAGAAAGGAGGGACACCACAAAGTAAGATGTAAAGGATAACACCAGCACTCCAAACATCTACTTCAGGGCCGTAATCTCTTTTCAGCACCTCAGGAGCCATGTAGTAAGGACTTCCAACTATCTCAGTAAATCTTTCACCTGCAAGATGAAAGATTCAGACTTCAATAGATAAACATGGAACAATGTAACAAATAGTCGAAAACTTGAAACTCATGAAAAAAAATTATAGATATCATGATGGTAAAATGGTATCACCTGGTTTAAAGAACACCGACAAACCAAAATCAATTGCCTTCAACGCTGCTGTCTCCTTCTTACTTGCAAAAAGAAAGTTCTCGGGTTTGAGATCTCTATGCATCACCCCATGCTTGTGGCACATCTGCAACAACAAAAAGACATTAATAGTCTAAGCTCATAACTAAAAGCCTATTGAAACAGGTTTTGCTTAATCCCATTTATGCAAAGAAAGAAAGTAAAGCATTCTATCCTGATTCTAATTCTAATAATAATTGAATAATGGTAGACCTACCAATGTCTGAAGTAACAGACAGCTTTAAGGTTCATGTGGAAACTAGTAGAGAAGACCGATATATGGACATGAGCATGTAATACAGGTACGACACCACATAGACAAGTGTATGACACTTGGACCCTCCCCCTAACTGAAGTGTTCGTGCTTCATAGCGACCGGTCTTTCTGAAAACTACTCAAATTAGTGGAAAAAAGCTAGGTACAGGGAATTAAACCACACATATTAGGAGAATATGGAAAATCTAATCAGAACTGAATGCCTAAAAGTTTAAACCTTTTATTTCAAAATAAAAAATGTTTACATCCTCATCAGAAGATTCACCATCTCCAAGCAAACATTTAAAAGTTATTTTACCTGGACTAGGGTATGAGTGTTGGAAACAGGAATGTTCAACTTTTTTTCAAGATTTCTGTATATTTGAAAGATCATATCTATGTATCCATATTCAAATATACATCCGACAAGAGTATCAAACACGGGTACTACAAAGCAACTAGTTTAGCAGCTCATGTGCCATCAGATCCAATTACAAGCCATTAACATATCCACACATTAACAGTTCATATTATATCTGAACCAACTTGTAGATACATAAGAAAAAAAAAAAATTCAAGATCAACCGAAGCTACAAAACATTCAATGTCCAGATCTCATCATAAATCAGATCTCAAGTTAATCAAATTCCACTAGTAGGCCACTAGACAAAACTCAACCATTATGCCCCCATGAAAATCTAGCAAAAATTTACCTGAACAACTTCAACAATGGTCTTGGTGACGGCAGCAGCAGCTCTCTCAGTGTAATGACCCCTTGCAACAATCCTATCAAACAACTCACCACCTTCACACAACTCCATAACCAAATGCACCGCATTGTCATCCTCGTAAGTATCTTTCAAGCTAATTACATTCGGATGCGGTGGCAAATGCTTCATGATCTCAACTTCCCTCCTCACATCTTCAATGTCCACTTCTGTCTTCAGCTTCTTCTTTGATATGGATTTGCATGCAAAAGTGTCGCCTGTTACTTTGCTTGTACAAAGATATGTGACACCAAATTCACCACGCCCAAGCTCACGCCCAAGTTCATATCTTTGCTCGATTTCTCTACCTGTTGGCTCTTTTAAAACGCTGAGTTTATGGCCTCCGTTGGTTTGGTGATAATGAACATAATCAACGGAAAATGGGTTTTGCTTCTTTTTTCCTTTCTCCTTCTTCTTCGTCTCATTAGAACTTGTTGATGGAGTCACACAACAATTTCCCATGAAATCAAAACCAAAACTTTAATCTTTTTTTTTTTTTTTGGTAAAATGGGTATTTGAATTTGCACCAAAACTGACCAAAATCTGATCTTTCTGGAAAAAAAAAATTTCTTTTAAAGATCCAGGCTTTGAAATCTGAAGACTTCTTTTTCAAATATACAAATGAACAAATCCTCCCAGAAAAAAAAAATTCCTGGGAAAACTTTAATTAGAAAATCAAACTGAGAGGCTAAAACAAAATGGTAAAAGATGGGATTTTCTTTTATGAAAAAAATTAGGCAAAATAAAGGAGGATTTGAAGAGTGAATTACATACAAGGGTAGGGAAAGTGAAGAAGGGTTTTTCTTTTCCTATTTTTTTTCTTTATTAAAATATGTGAAAATTGAGAAGAAAATTGAAGGAAAATGAAAGAGGCAGTTGCCATGAGAATTGCCATTGGAATTGAATTTTGCAAGAGAAAGAGAAGGTCAAAGCTGTGGTCTGCTTCCGAGGGAGTTCCTCCTTGAGTGCTCGTTTGTCGTTTTTCCCAAAATACCCCCAGTCCTTGGCAAATTATTTTTTCTTATGCCTTTTTCTAGACAAAATTTAATGCTAAAAAACAAAAGATTTTCTAAAAGAATACTTTTTAAAATTATTTTAAAAATTTATGATAATTAAATTAAATAAAGATAAATATTATAAAAATATATAAAATTAATTTAATTATATATTAATATAATTGACTCATTTTTATTTAAAATATTATTTATTACAATAATATATTATTAAATGCAATATTTGACTATAAATCTTAATATATTGATAAATAAATTATTTAATATGGTAATTTTCAAGAGTGCCTTAAAAGGCATCCGTAAACAAAATCTAAAGGCCAAAAAGTTTCACTACTACTTACAATAGGAGATTTTGTATAATGTTTTGATAGATTTTATATAATTAATGATTTATCATTTATTATTAGAGATATAAATATTTCACATATAATTTTTGTAATTATCTAATTAAAATAAAAATTAAGTGGAAATCTTTGACTTTTTATATAATATTTTAATGCTCTTAAACGAGTGATCATTATAATTGATTAATTCTAACGTAATAATTATATATTTTATTTCTGAAAATCGAAGTGCCTATGGATTCACATGCTTAACCTCTCTTTATAAAACCAAGTTAAAATAAAATTTTCCATTTATATATTAATTTATTTATATTTTAACCATATTTCAAACTTAAAATAATATTTTCTTATAATTAAATAATAAAATAATATAAATAAACCTAGTTGAGTTGGTTTCGAACTAAAAAAACTAAGTATAAACTAAACTTAAGTCAAGCTAAGCTCCTAAGTCTAAACAAATAATTCAATTATTAAACACTATTATGTTTAAAAGAATAATTTTAAAAAATAATATTACGTAAAACACTTTTTAAAAGATGATAGTAAAAGAGGAATTGCGCTAATGAGGTTAGGGGCTTGATGAATTTATTTTTAATTTGTATTTGTTTATTTATTTTTAATTTGTTTATGCTCAATAAAGATTTTAAAATTATATTTAAGCTCTATTTATTTAAAATAAGGTATTTTTAAAATCAACTTGTTTAAAATAAATAAATTTATTTGTGAATATTAAATGAATATATTTATAAATATAAAATCAAATATATTCATGATTAATTAAAAATTTATTCATGAATATATATGAATTGAATGTATTTTGCTTTTCGGTTTGTATAATAAAAAAAACTTAATAATTTTGTTCATAATTGCTTATTTGAGTTGATAAACTAATATAAATAAATATAAATCAAATTGTTCATGAACTGTTGTTGAATATTTTATTCATTTATAGTCTATATTAAAATTTTAAATATAAAAATTTAAAAAAAATTAAAAATAATATTAAATGAATTATAATTATTTTTTAAATTCATAAAAATTTTAAAAAGAAAGTAATTTGAGAGTGAGTATACATTTAAGCCGAAGGATGAAAAATAAACAATCAAAAAAAGTAATAAAAAAAGCATCTAAAAGTGTATGCATTTGGAACAAGAGAGAGACAATCATTAACTTTAGACTAATGGTAACAACTTTTACCATTAAAAAAATATATCTCGGTAGGGAAAAAGTCTTTCATCAATCAACTTTTTTGAGGTCCTAATTCAGCCTCATGATACCATATTGTTATCATCATCAATATATCTCCCATCATTTGGAATATTTTGGACCATTAGGGTCAACTTGATTATTATACCACCCATAAGATTGAGTGTAATTTTAAATGTAATATAAATATAAGATAAAAATAATTAAAAGTTTATAAAATATTTTATGATATAAAATA
>JBBYHK010000009.1:6576105-6587107 GCA_038382065.1 Adansonia grandidieri
ATTTCCTTATCTAACCATTTTCTATTCCTCATCATACCAGATGAGTATAGCTTAATTAGTTGAATTTATTTTTTGCATCAAGGTTTCTTAGTAAATATTGTTTTACAGGGATAGACCTTGGCAACAAACCGTTATGTCTAATCTAGGATACACTTCAGCTAGTAGGGTCTTCAAATGGTCAATCGTTTTTATAGAAGCTGAGCCCTAATTTTATTTCTAATGATCTTATGCATCCTAGTCCTCGTAGGTTCACAAGTAGTCCAGAAATCTTCATAAATATTGATCAAAGGAGGTTCAAATGACTAACAATTTATAAAAATGATCAAGAGAGGCTCAACTGACTAGTGGCTAGCAACTTACTTTGTTTTCCCCTTATGCAAGGGACATGTCATAACTGGAGTCTTGATATCAATTGCAGCAGTCATTAAGATCTCTTGCAAACGTGGAATACCAAGTGTAACATTCATTTCACCGCGCCCCGCAAGATGGAAAGTATTCAGCCTGAGAATAGAATATCCAAATGAAATTGACAAAGAAAAAGATAGGAAATCCGTAGAAATAGAATGTAAGGCATTCTTAAAACAAAACAAAACAAAAAAAGAAAAAAAAAAAAAAACCTTAGAAATACAAGTAAATTATCATGTGAATAACATTTGCATATATCCTAACATCAAGGAAGAAAGTTGCATGTAAAGATATAAACAATTACATATGTAATATGAGCACAAGAATGTCATGTCTTGAACCGGGACAAGTAAACAAGGGAACTTGCCCTTTAAACTAAAGAGGTTTGTCAGTCCAGACCATTGAATTTTCATAAGCAGGATCATAAACAGTACAGACCCATAAATAAAATTGGTTACACAGCAAGTTAATACATCAGAAAAACTAAAAATAAAAAATAAAAGAAATTGCTTCCAGAATTTTTCTCAAGTAACTATTAACTAGAACCCATTGGGAGCTAGATCTTTTGCCAATACACCCAGTATAATAATTTTTTAATACCTTGACATAAACAAACTTCACTAATTGGAAAACGTAGCATGCCAGTTGGGTTCTACCTGCCTAAAATCCAATACTTCAATGTAAATTTCCCTCTAGCATCCCTCAATGCTCAACTTGGCACATCCAATTTTCTTAAACTAGCTAGTAACATGTGTCTGATCAATGATTAGAGGTACATATGTCCACCCTAGACAGGACAAAATCCGCTATTCGTCCTGAAACTTAGTTAAATTTCGTTTTCGTTCCTAACATCTCATTATTCTGTTTTTGAAGTCCCAAAATAAAACAGTTGGAATTACGATTCTTCCATTGAAATAATTCCATTAAAAATAAACATAAACATCCATATGTCCAAAAGAAATGTTAAGTTTAAATTCGAACAATGTAAAGATGTTGGGCTTCAGAGAAAATCAGGTTAGTAAACAAGGGACTCTAATAGGAACGAACTTAAGGAAGACCATGAACTAGAATGACAAACTGTTTTATGGTTAAAATTTATGGAAAATGATGAGGTTTTCATCACATACAACTAACAAACTCAAGACTCCGCTCTTTTCAGATGATATTCTGAAAGATAGGAGGAAGAAATGACGATGGCTAACATGCCTTAGCTCAGTGCAAACTTTGGCATACTAGTACCACCTCACCAATCAACAATGATTTTAGAAACACAAAAGCATTAGTCCAATGCCAATCACTTGACTATCATATTGAGCATAAAAAGTCATTTATACTACTTATCAAACAGAGCAGTTCACTTTTTTCCCGGAAGTAAAAAGTCATCTTACGTCATCTGTGTTGAAGGTTCTCCAACAGATTGAGCAGCAAGCACACCAACGGGTTCTCCTGGCTGGGCAAGACTTGAGAGAAATTTAAGCTTCAATAACTTTAAGAAGTCCTTCGTCTTTATTTTCTGGTGCCGATTGTTCTTTATAAACTGCACAGCTTTGTCTCTAACACCATTAGGCAATATTTTTTCAGAGTCATCAGGTTTCCCAAGCTGAGAACTAAGCTTTTCTGACATCACATCTCCATTCTGAAAACAAGCAGTGAGGGCACTGAGAAACTAGTTCTCATTAGAGTTCAGAGTCCAAAAATCAGGAAAAAGTCCTCACCAATGCCAATGCATCAAATTTCGCAACAAAACTGGTCTGATGGACATCAATACCATCTTCCCCATAGTTAAATTGAACAATTGAGCCATCAGCATCACGAACAGTATGATCATAACTGATTTTCAAACACTCCAGATTTTTTATAAGGCATCTCTGGAGGTATCCACTACGAGATGTTTTGACTGCTGTGTCAACTAGGCTGTAAAACAGAAGATAAAAATTATGCAAGGAACAGAATCACAATTGCTATAATAAAATACATCCTCATACTTTAAGAGCAATTGAAAGTTTCATACAATTGTATCATGACAATTCATGTCAGAATGCCATAATTCAGCATATAAAGCAACACTTTAATGTGTTAAGAAAACGTATGTAAAACAAGTATACGACCAGAATGGTAAACAAGAACCAGGAAAATGTATTTTAATCCATAAGAAACCCAAAAAAAAAAAAAACTTTAATGCATTAAATCAAAGAAACTCCAGAACCAGCCAGGCTCCGCATAAACCAGATGAGGCTTTTAAAATAGGGTTTCCATCTATACCCCTATCCCTTCATCTTAGGTAATTCCAAGCATCTCCTCCTATGACACTTCCATAAAATTAAGTCAGGATATAAATCCCAGATGTCTTCAACTAATAAATTTATTCAGATTTTGAAGGAAATAGTTTAATGATCAATAATAGATACATCACACATTCTCTACTTGCATCTGCTTCAACATAAAAAATTTTGCACATCCCTGACAACACAATTAATAGGAAACTGTTCTTTCTTCAATTTCTAAATCCATAAACCAATCTCCCACAAGCCCAATTATAGTTACCCATCCTAGCCACCTAAAAATCAAAACCATTTCAACCAAATATATCTAAAGCTCAGCATTACCGTTCATATCAACCAGCTCCAATACAACATATAATAAAACCCTACTCATATATTATGCCTAAAAAATAGCAGCCCATCCAAGAATATGACAAAAGCAAAAGTCAAGTGGGAGGCAAGAGCAGAAACAGGCTTGAAGAAAAGAAGACAAAACCCAGGTAATATCAGAAAAAATGCCTGGTAATATATATCCCTTCCCCATAATAACAGCATATGGAGATTCTGCATAATGCATGTCAATCAGCAAAAGAATGAAGTCCTTTTACAAGTACATGTGAAGAGCCATACAAACAAGCAAAATTTGTAATATCGATCAAATTCAAAATCAGCTCCAAGGAAATAGAAAGCATTCCCACTATAAGAAACCAAGATAAGCTGAAGATTAGGTTTGGTTTACCCTTCACGTCCGGCCATACAATGGAAATAATATTCTTGCGGCCGAAGACCACTAAGAAAACGATCGCTGATGAAACCACCAGCTCTAGCCGCCCAATCCCATGGATGGAAACAAGGCAATGTTTTACCAGAAACCATCCGAGGTACTCGTTTCCCTTCTAATTCTTGTTGACCAAGGAAAGATGAAATTTGCTGAAAATTAACCTGTTTGGAGCATAATGCAAATAGTTAGAATCAACCTACCAGTGCTCTCCGTAGTCACTATTGAGGCAATAACATGAGAACGCACTCTGTTTGCTTTATAGCAATTATCTTTGGACAAATGAATTCCTATATAATCAGTACTTTACCATAAGCCACGACTTCTAAAATCTTCACAACCCAAATTTTGTGATGAAAAACCGGAGAAAAAAGGTCCATCGCAAGAAGAGATTATTCCCTGATTAGTACTCATTAAGGAAACCTCAAACTAACATTTTGCAGCCTACAACAATCAAAACCAATGGAAGTACAGACACATGATTTACCCATTGTTCCCCTATATATTGTAGCTCCAGAAACAGTCCAAAGGTCCTGGGATCCAAATGTGGCATTTATAATATTCACACATAATTCAAGCCTTATAAATTTAAAAAAAAAAAAAAACACTTGCGCTTATGCATGCAGGCGCAAACTCTTAAACAAATATGTAAAAGGATTCAGAGGACTACTCAAAGATGAGACAATTAACTTGAAGAAATTCCCCTAATGGCAACGGACACCAGTAAGGGATTCCCAAGGAGAAGCTCTTGCTGAACACACACACACACACACAAAAATATTTGCTACTATAACCATGATAATGTCAGTAACATATGAAAAGCAGAAAATTACCTTACTACCTTTAGCCCCAGTTGTAGTCATTAGAGATATACAGTTCTTTCCCATAGGTTTTACTAAACCCTCAGACAACAGCTCAGTAAGAACACCTTGGCTTGAGTTCTTGTTCAGCACACCAATCATCTTTCTATCCAAGGCTGTAAGAGCAGCCTCTCCATCCCTGCGTATGGTTCTCTCGATTTTCAATTGCAATTCTATTGGAGCTGAAACATATCAAGAAATTACATTTGAGTTACTATGTTAATAAATAACAGTACGAATATGCAACTTCTGACATAACAAAGAAGCCAAGCAAGATGAAGGAGGCAGCCACATGTCAAAGTACAAGTGTTGTGAAAGAGACAATGACTTCTTAAATGTGGTTCACTCTTATATGATGACAATGAAAAAGAATAAACCACTCTACTATTAAAGAAGCATTAAAAGAATGCACAGACTTGAAAAACCTTCCAAAGCTTAGTCAGATCAGTCTTAAATATATATTTAAAAAAACAAATGGTGCAAAGATCTGATCATTTTTGGTTTGCTTCCAAAAGGACTTATAGCAACAAGTTACAAGGAGCTTAACTTTAATATTTAATTAATCATAAATGACAAAACAACCCAAAATTAAACTTTCCCCACACTTGATTCAAAAGAAAAAAGGCCTATAATTGTCCCTTTGATGGTTAAACTTGTTAGCCAACAGCTATCAAATGCTTACACTGCCGCAAGATGGCAAAAAAAGAGAGTAGAAAATACACCTCGTGCGCTTACTCCTTTTGGATAAGCAACCATTTGTTTTTTTTAGCACGGTCTCTGCATTAAACACTGTAAAATCTATGTTCCCATTGGCTTCTTAGTCTCAGCCATAAACTCTTTCAAATTTTTGTTCTTTTGGCAAATGATCAAATAGAGAAAACAAGGATTAATAGTCAGGAGCAAGCTCCAGGTTTTGTTCTGTATTGATGGCAGAGTAGGTTTTTTAATCCTACTTGGTCACTGTTCACAGGATATTTCAAATGCTTTGTTTTGAATTGATTATTTAACCGTTATTTTCTTCCTTTTCTTTTCTAAAAACATTAAGCAGTTCCCTTTGGTTAGAAAGTACGCTTGTATTGCTGTTTAATCAATGGATTAGTACTCTTAAATACATCACCCACAATACAATCACATGAATGACATGAAAAAGGAGGCAAGTGGAAGAGGCATTTGCAGGCTTGCAAAATACAATGCATTGCACCATATATAGAAGAAGTCTAAGTAAATCTAGCATACTAACTAACAAGTTGAGGAACCAGCATAATATTTCTTAAATGTTCTCTTATGTAAATCTAAAAAATTTACAACAACAACAACAAAAAACAGAAGTATAAGTCACACTTTCAAGTAAAAGTGGTAATATTAATAGCAAAATAACTCTTATAAAGTTCGTGGTCAAAAAAAAAAAAAAAAACTACCTAAGTTGACTAAAAAAACTTATATAAGTCAACCACATCTTTTTTCAATAATTTATTGTTGTAAGCTACCGGACAGCACCAAGATGCTACATCAACCAACCAAAATAACTTTCTTAAACCAACAAATAAAGATATAGACGATTGGAAAAAGATCCAAAGTCTGCAAGCCGACACATTAACCTAGTTATCCATAGTGCAGTTTACCTCATAAAAAAACATAATATGAGTTTTTTAGAAAACTAGGATAAACTTGACATTAACTTGCAACAGAAACAGGAATTTTAAGGAGCATTCAAAAATTTAACGTACCTATTTGACTGTCCGCCTTGACTCCACAAAACTCATAATGTGCTTCTGTAACTTTATTTTCACACTCTCCAAGTTGCTTCTTCCTTTCAAAATCTTTATCTGTCCTTATCAAAAGGTCGTCTACTCCACATGTGAAACCATGCATCTGCATCAAGAATTATATATCAAGCAAGTTAGAAAATCAAATTCCAAATGCTGCAACATTAAGAATTCAACTTTAGCGATTAAAGCAACCTGACCTGCAAGAAAACTGTAAAGAGACGACTGAATACTGACAGCAAAAAGCCAGCAGTGTTTGAGCCATATAGCTCCTGAACTGTATGAACTAGACCATAATCAGCAAACTGAGCCTTATCAATCACACCACGCACCAAGTCATTTCTATAAATCAATATTTTTTCTTCATCAGGTTCTTTCTTTGAGTTTTTTTCAGCTTTCTTGCCTTCTTGTCCACCATTCTTTGGCTTATTTTCATTTGATCTGTTCATAAAAAAATCACGCGGGGTTTTCCCAGTTTTTTCCACTGTAAATGGTGGGCGACCCCTGGTAATATGATTTAGCACAGCAGTGATGACCTAGAAAAAATTGAAGAAATAAAAAAAAAATCAAGTAATCTGTTACCATGTATGGTTGTTCGAGAATACGAAAAACAAACCAAACGAATAGAAAAGAAAAATTGAGCACAGATTAAACGATAGGGAACATATAAGATACTTGTTTTAATATATACATATATTTCTCATTTTCTCAACTTTGATCATCAAAATGCAGGTTCTAAGCCTAATTTATATCCACTAACTTCTCAAAAACTTGCTGCTGTGACCAAGGAGAGAGATACAAACCTCAGCAACATTTTAGCATAGTTACAATTCTGTGCACAGAAGAATAAACATGGATGTATAACAGACAAAAAGCTTCCAAGCCTATTAATTACCAACCTGCTTCCCTGTCCAAAGAGGTTTTGGTTTCAGAATTGCAGGTACAATGGACAGCATCCCTTCTTCAGAACTTGATATGAATACTTTCTGACCAGGTTTACCAGAGTAAGAACTTCGGGCTAAACTGGAAACACCGGAGCTATACAAAAGCTGATTAAACTCATCACGGCTTAAGAAAGTATCCCTCTTTGTGAGAAGTACAGCACTTACAATATGATCCTGAAAATTTTATTAAAAAGAATAGTAACTTACAAATAGAGTTACCAATTATATTGAGAAGTTGGGTGGGGGGGGGGGGCAAAGGGAAGTCATCGTCATGCAAAATCACTATAATGCATTCAAACCTGAATTAATGCTCTAATTGGTTCACCATTCGAAGGCCTGACGTATTGGTTATTTGCATTAACGATGTTGTATGCTTCAGCACGAGAAATTTCATCTTGTGGGAAATGTACATTTATTTCATCACCATCAAAATCAGCATTGTACGTGCTGCAATCAGAACAAAAAAATGATATCAGAATTGATAGCCTTTATAAGGTTTTATTACACATCTCAGGAATAAAATTAATAACTAATAATATGCATGTGTTTAATGTACAGGCAGGTGCCATTAATGCTGTTAAGGAGTAAGCCTAGTGTCCCTTGGCACTGCGCCTTTGTGCCAGACAATAAACGCATCCTAGAACCTTTAAGGTGAAGCACATTTGCTCAGGCGCACACCTACCGTCTAGCCACACTTGTTTGTAAGGCCGCAGAAGCAAGAAAAAAGCCACTTGTTTGAAGTTTTCTTTAATTTATTCATTAAAAATGGGCAATAGCAAACTCCCTACTTCTCTGTGTTTGTGTTTTCAACAACAAACATGGAACCATAAGGAAATCGTGTATATTGGCCGACAACTGAAAAGGAAAATTTTGCATTTTTGGCAGGATAAACTGGATCACTCCTTAGAGTTTACTATCAGAATTGTATATCTTAAGCTTATTTTATACATATATACAGACTCGTACAAATTACACATATATACATATTATGCCTTTAATCAAGCCAGCGCCTTTTTTTTATTTGGGTGCTTTAGGCCTCAGGCAACACAATGGTTCTAGCACCTAAAGCACATCTTGTGCCCTTGACAACACTGGATGCAGTATCTACGTGCCTTACATGTACTTACAGTACTGCGTGCATGTGCTCTTATCCATTCTATTTCTTACTTAAGCATGCATGTGTTATTGGAACTTCACATAATATCAACCTGCAATTTGCATAGTGCATACGAATTGTCTTCTCCCCCTTCAAGACACGTACAACATGTGCCATTATACTTGGCTTGTGAAGTGTAGGCTGCCAGACAAAAGTTTGCATCAAACTCAAGAAACAACAATGCTAAAAAGATGTATTTAATTGGATATGTGATTCAGACTATATGGAAAACCTCAAAGAAAGATACAAACTTTCATTGAAGAAAAGTCCAAGTAGTTTCCAATTTTAGAAAACAATCAAAATCTTTTTCATGATTTCCAAGAATTGCACTAAAACATAAAGTGTCAAAAGAGATAAAAAAGATGTTTAACAAGATAGAATACAACTAATGTGTTATGGAAAAATCAAATGCCATGATCCATTGGCACAAAAGATTTCCGTTATGACATAAGAAGTTCTCATTTCATTTCTTTTACAGAGCATAATGCTAACAAACTATAGACCATCATCCCAATACACTCATTAGCATGTAGTCAAGTACACCCACGGCCAGTATATTTGGATAAAAAGACAATAACCACAAACAAGTTTGTCATGAGGATTAGTGTTCCAACAAGAAAAAATGTGGAATAGTATTAAAAACCTTCCAGGCAAAATAAATATTATAAAAGCTAATATCTAGAACTCATGCCAGAAACTTTCTGTTATCCTTTAACCACTTGTACATTAAGAACAAGATAATGAGATGAGAAATGTAAATGGACAGTACTTGGACAGAATAAGATGGATTGCATGAGTGGATCGAACAAGAAAGTCAACTCTCTTGTAGCAAACCAGATCAAGCTGCATTTAGTCTACTACACCATTACTTTCCCACAACAGGTGATAGTCATTTATTAAAATGGAAATTACCATTTTCTTTACCTCTATTCTTTTCTCATGTATTTAGATATCAATTAAAAAATAACTTAAACATAAGCCCCACTATTGTGCATAGAATTTCAATTTCCCGCATTTTTCACCTCATCAAGCAAATTTCCATATTTTTTAAGACAGCTGAGATGGATCGGCACTGTAAGAAATTCATTAGGTCCAAGTACCTGTCGGTTCACTAGCACAACATCCCCATCTTGTAAGTGCCGGAGAACAATTTTTCCTTCAAAGTCATAGTCAAAATTCTTTCCAGGTTCGGTAATAGCTCCTCTTGATGAAGGCAATTTTCTAGATATGGAAATACGTGCTTTTCTGTTTGGTGGCAGTCTTTGGGTGGACAACTTATCAACATAATGTGTAGCCCCAGGATGAATTTCAGAGCCATTTATAATTGCTTCCCTCAACTTTCCAATATTCCAAGGAGTCACTCTCTGCAAAGAGACATCAACAGTGAAAGGGAAAAAAAAGCATAAGAAAAATCCAAAACCAATGGTTTTAAAGTGCACTTCTAAGAGGATTTATCTCCTAAAACCTAGAAAATTAGTACAGAGAAATGTCATATACATTTGAAACTGAGCGTCATCATCAAAATAAACTTTTCTAACATAGAACCTTACAAATTTAATTTGATAACACAACTATTAATATAGGGAATTCTAGGCATAATTCAACGCTATGTCTTAAAAGGTAGCAAACGTTTAAATATGTTCTATAATCAGTTCAGCATTGGAAGGATCAAGGTCCAAGGCTGGAATTTGCTCTCCCCACTTAGAATTCCTTATATGCATTTAGAAAGAGACAACAGGCATCTATCATCAGTATATATGCTTCATATATCAGTAATAAGATAGTTATTGCTCTGTGATGTTTTTACAAGTATAGGAGGAAAAAAACAAATCGCTTGTCCATTGAGTTTGCATCAACAAAAGTGTTTGACTGGTTATTAACACCTTGAACTTAATGAGTCTTAAGGTGTTTCAAAGTAAATACCTTTTTCTGTTTAAACGTTACAGCAACTTCCATATGTCAACTAGACTTAACATATGCATAGTTATAGTTACAAGCATGCATAGTCAGCAAGCCATGAATATTTTCTTCATAAAACTGTCCCACAAACACATCAACTTGGTTTCTTGTCCTAATTAAGCCCTGGTGTCGTAGCCCCACATATCTACTTGCCAATAATCCTTTCGCAACTGCCAGATCTACATTGATGGAGATAAACAGGAATTCTAGTTTATCCTAACATTGCAAGATTTCTCCTACCAAATGAAGATATGCAGGCTCATGCTAAACGAAAGGTAAATGTTTACAAGAAAAGCTACTAGAAGCACTCATTATTAGGAACAACTGAATAACTAAGAGGCCCCAAAAAAATGTAGTATCCTTAGAAGGTGAGCAACAATCTTCTCAAACTGCGAGCCAATCTCAAGCGTCAAGACCAAGCAAAACAATATAAAGAAGAGAAGGTAAAAATCTAAATTGCACTCATTAAACTCCACTGCTATAATTTTGAAAGGAATGCTAGAAGAATCATAAGATATTCAAATAACTTTCTAAAAATACTTTAATCCACAAGATGGGCAGAAAAAGGTATGATGATAGCTACAAAAAACAATATTCCAAAACTGCTTACCTCGGGATAGGTTAACCTTAATGCAAAATAAGGTGGAATTCCAATCTCATTAACAGCTAAATAAGGATCAGGAGATATAACAGATCGGCATGCAAAATTAACTCTTTTCCCCATCATTTTTTGGCGAAACATGCCTTCCTTCTTTTCCAGCAACTGACATATTCCTGAGCTCACATCTCTCCTTTGACCTGCCATAAAGAATAGAGAGTGTGCCACTTAACTAGCATATATCATAACTATATCTAAGAGGTCTCAATCTGACA
>JBBYHK010000009.1:6631859-6646993 GCA_038382065.1 Adansonia grandidieri
ATTCAATTTTTGTTGTGCCATATAAAACCTTGTAAATAAGTTATGCAAGTTTGTGTTCTTCTTGGTTAGATCATCAATATTGACTTGTAACTCATCTACTCTTTTCTTAAGATCATCATTTGTCATGGTTAGTGTTTCATTTTCTTCCTTAAGTTTAGAATTCATTTTCTTGTATTTCAAATTCATAACTTTGAATTCTAATGCTAATTCATTAAATGCATCTTGTAATTCATCAAATGAGTAAGTATTAGCATTAGAAGATACCTTAGTCTCATCATGAGCCATAAGACATAGGTTGGTCACCTCATCATCATCATTATCGAAAGTGTCACTATCACTCCATGTAGCCACCATAGCCTTCTTCTTTTGCTTCTTCGAGTTTGATTTCTTTCACATTGGATATTCAAATTTGATATGTCCTGATTTCTTGCACTTATAGCAAATAATTTATTCTTTCTCTTTTTTGCTTAAGTTTTCCTTTATCATTTCTTTTCTAGGAGGTCTTCTCGCTTTGTTTATTCTCATGAATTTGTTGAATCTTTTTGCGAACATGGCCATTTTTTTATCTTCCTTGATGTCTTCATCATCATCACTAAGTGTGGTTAATTTAAAGGCAACACTTGCCTTCTTTGATGGTTCTTGTCCATGCTTGATCTTCATTTTATAGGTTAGAAGAGAACCTATAAGTTCATCCAAAGAGAGTGTGTTGGGATCTTTGGATTCTTCAATTACTGTCACTTTTGCTTCCCAAGACTTGGGAAGACTATTGAGTAGCTTCTTTACCATCGCTTTATTTGGATAGGTCTTTTCGAGTTCCTTCAACCTGTTGATGACATCCATAAACCTATCTGACATTTCTTTGATGGTTTCATCTGTCTTCATCTTGAATAATTCATAGTCAAGTGTGAGCATGCTTATTTCATATTCCTTGACTTGATTTGTTCCTTTATGTGTGGTTGCTAAGTAATCCCACACTTGCTTGGCATTATCACATAGTGAGACTCTATTGTACTCACTTAGACTAAGAGCACAAAATAATATGTGCATGGCCTTGGCATTTAATTATGCCATTTTGGTGTCTTGTTCATCCCGTCCTACTTCCTTCTTTGGCATAACGCAATCTCTGACTCTCTTCTGTGGAATGAGTGGTCCATTGATGATGATTTTCCATACTTTATAGTTATTTGCTTGGATAAAGAGCCTCATCCTTGTCTTCCAATATGAGTAGTTGTCACTATTGAAGAGTGGATGGTCTCATGAAGGAATACCCTTTAAGTCCTATAGCATTTGCATTTGTCTCAAATGCCATGAGATAAACTTTATCTTGGCTTTTTAACTCTTATAGGCTTCTTGAGGCTTTGATTACAATGTTTACAGTCTTTATTTTTAAGCTATCAAGGATCTTTTCTTAAGGTTGTAAGACCTATAATGGAGACCAAAGCTCTTGATACCAATTATTAGCTTCAAAGGAGAGATTGAACTAAGAGGGGGATGAATTGGTTTTATAAAAACTTGATAAATTTAAAGTAAATTAAAGATTAAAAATAAGATAAGAAAGAGAAAAACCAACAATCAATGTATAAAGGTTAGGTCTTTTAATTCGGCACCTATGTTCTGTCTTCTTGGTACTTTCTTACCAAGGTGATTCCCATAATTCAGTAAGGAAATTGTTACCTTTAAAGCTAAGGTATAACCTTACACAACTATCTTCTAAGGCTTAGATAGAACCTTTCAATTACTTTGAGAATTATACCCCAAACTCTTAAATATTTTTACTCACTTTCACATAACCCCTTTTTTATATGAAAGAAGTATTTTGCAAACAAATTGAACCTTTAGTAGGTAGATGTTTGCTGGAATTTAAGTACAAGATGAATGAGATACAAATAGACTTGAAGAGTATGAATTTGATACAAGTGGAAATAAAGAATTTGATGATTTTGAGCTTTTATTGTTCAATAATTCAATAAAATCTGTATCTCTACTTCTTCGGCTGTTTGGAACCTTTATTTATAGCTAGAAATTGATTCATAGATGTTGGGCATTTAATGTGGTGGTTGGAGAGCTGTTGTAGCCTTCATAAATGCTTATTTTCGTTCAATCCCGTGGTATAATATCGATATAATACTAATAGTATCAATATAAAAATAAAAAAGTGACCATTACAGCTTGTTATATCGATACAGGGATTTGAGTATCAATACTAAGCAAGCTGTATCGATACAGATACCATTGTATCGATACATATAAGGGTTTCAACCAAACCTTGGCTATTGCCAAGCCTTGTATCGATACATATGGGTTGTGTATTGATACTAAGTAGCCTGTATCGGTACATACACACTTGTATCGATATATTTGTAGGTTTCATATAAACCTTGGCTACTGCCAAGCCTTGTATCGATACTCATGGGGTGAGTATTGATACTAAGTAGGCTGTATCGATAACTTCATACTTGTATTGATGCATTTGAGGGGTTTTGTGCATGGTATCGATACATTTGTTCTTTGTATCGATACCAACCTTCAAAAACATCTGTGAAATGATTTTTATTAACTTAAACATATCTCAAGAATTATTTTAAGTATAAATATACTTTTTAGAGCATATAATTTTTGACAAATTACAAACTTAGTATTTTTCAAGATGCTTTTCAATTTAAACACAAATACCAAGTTGAGTATTAATTTAACTTAAGTTGTTTGTTATATCAAAATCGAAATCAAGGTTAACAGAATGTATATGAGTGTTAATGCTCGGTAAAAGAATACACATGAGTGCTAATACAAATGGATAGGAATACATGTTGGCAAGTACATAACAATGAGAATGCACATAAGTGCGAATACCTATGAATGAGGATGCATATAAGTGCCGATGCTTGTGAACGAGAATGCACGCGAGTGTTGATGCTTGTAAGTGAGAATGTATAAAAGTGTTGATGCTCATAAGCATAAATAGATATGACTGAAAATGCACATGAGTGCAAATACATATGAATGGAACTGTACGGGAGTGCAAAATGCTAGAATATTTATGCATGAATGTAGGTTTGCAAATGAGTGCATATGCATGTAAGCATAAAAACTTGTGAATGTGAATGGACATGAATAAGAATGCATATGTGTGCAAATGCATGTGAATGTAGATGTACGTGAGTGCAAATGCTTGTGAATATGGATGCATTTAAGTAAAAATGCTTGTAAATAAGGGTACACGAGAGTGCAATGGTAGGTGAGTGAGAATGCATGTAAGTATCAGTGTTCGTGTATGAAAATGCACATGAGTGTGAACACCAAGACTCGATATTACGCAAATGCATGGAAAATAATACAAATTGTCATGATGATGCTTGTATAGATCTTTGATGTTATGTATATTTATGAAGGGTGTAGAAGTTAAGACTGTGGTTATCTCTTTTTCAAATATGTCTTAACCTTTCTTGATGGTTTCTCTCTTCGATTTAAGAGGCTTTCTAACCCCAGTTTTTACCCCAAGATTAGAAAAGCTATTATCTTTTTTTATGACATCCTTTTTCTTGCTTAAAATGTTCATTTGACAAAAAATCCCAAGTTAGCATGATATTGAAGTCTTTTGAAGATTGATGATCTATAATTTGGTTTTTTTAGGTTGGAGTGCTTGAAAATGACTTTAATTAGCTTTAGAAGGTTTTAGGACAAGTGAAGTGGATTCTTTGTTTTTCAAGGCTCACGAATGGACTAATATTTTTAGAACGTGAATTCCTTGAAAACCAAACCAATTTGATGTTCTTTTAAGCTTACTACCATCATTACTTTGACAGCACTAAGATTGGCCATGACAGGTTTAGGGTTGTCAGGTTGATTTGGAAGGTGAAGAATGCAATTCTAAAAGTTTATCTCTCTAAAGATGATGCTTTTGGGATGTTTAAAGATTTTTTAGTGTCCTTAGCCATCTTTTTAGAATAATGGTTTCCTTGTTAAGACCTCTGTAATCCCATGAATGGCACTAAAAACTCTCTATTTTGCTCTAGACTACCTATTTTTTGGTTTTCACCCTAGAGCTTCAATCCACCCCTTTTTTTCATTGATTTCTTATCATGCTTCTTAAAAAAGGCTTAAAATTTATAAAAAGAACGAATTTTTTGAAGAGTGGGTTCATCATTTCACATGGCCATGCTTGATTGAAATGGACTTTTTGAGGACCATAATGTAGGCCAAGGTTCATGGTTCTGAAAGAAATGTTCAAAAGGCCCAAATTTAGTGTTTAAGGGTGATTGGATCAAGGATTATTTCATTTCATGAGGGCATCCATTCCTTTCACTTTTGGAATGTTTCTGTTTCTTAATCTTTTGTTCCTTCTCTTTGATTTTGCATTTGCATTTTGATTTTTTTTCATTTCTATTTTGTTTTTATTTTTTTTTCAATTCTTTTTTTTTCATTTTGTGCCTTTACTTTTGACTTTTTCATCATTTTTAGAGGGAATTTTAGACTTTGGAAACTTGGTATATTTCATATTTGCCTCTTGATGCCAGGCATTTTCAGATTTGTAGAATGAGATATCTACCCTTATGCTCCTTAAATAGGTTTTCTCCTTACCCCTTAATATGCGAGGTGATCTTTGATCAAGGTTTCAAAAGAATGAATTCATTAGGCTTAAAAAGGGTAGCAACGAAAGGTTTTCTAACTTGTGAGAGGATGATAAAAAATAACCATTTTCATTTCAAACACAACTATGTGAACCGAAGAGTCACTTCCGAGAGAAAGTTCCTTTGAATGTATTTTAAACATTTTAAGCACATGGTGTTGCTTTGAATTGTCATTTTTCTTTCTTTTTTCAAATGCATATTTTAATTTTCCTATTCACTTCACATGCTTGAGCATGGCCCACTGATGGTTAATCATGTGATGCCAAGGTTTGGGCTATAAGTAATATGCATTGACAAGGAATTTTGATCTCGAGATATCAAAATAATAGGGAAGAACTTGGGTCAAGGGGTTGCGGTGGGACCTAATACGTTTCTTGAAAAAGGCTTTTAAGGAAATCATTTAGAGGTACTGAATCCGTAAGAAAGGATATGGTCTAAAAAGTCTTGCTAGGGACACATGGTAGTTTTGTAATGTTGCCCCAGCATGGAATTTAATAAGCTTTCAAGGTATGGCTTAGTAGTCTAGCATTTGGTTTGTCGAGAAGAAGTTGGATGTTTTTGGCATAATCTTGATATATGTCAAATTATCGCCAATAGTATTCTTATAAGAATATCACATTTGTTTGGCTCCCAAGGGGTTTATAAATTTTGAAAGATTGACCTTTATCACTCCTAGCTTAAGTTGAGGCTTTTGTTTGTTTAATGGTTTTGGTGTTGCAGTGTAGGCATGGTTCATGTCACTCAAAAATTGATTCCCTGAAATCTTAGGTCTTTTGACTGGTCAACTTTATGCAAGGAAAAGCTTAAAAGAAATATAAAGAGTGCAAGGAATTATTAGTATTCTCAAGAATTTTTAATATCATGCTTTCATTAAACATATGATTCAAAGTCCAAAACATGTTAATTTCATAAAAAGATGACATTTCAAAGACAAAAGCTTTTCACATGAAGCATGCTAAATTGGAATGTCCCTATTATCCTAGGTTCACACATCTCATTTCATATGTGATCAAGATCTAGCTGCCCTACTTTCAATCAAATGTTGTAATTTTCTCTTTAAAGCCCTATATTCTTCTGTGGAATGACTCTACGCCCCATGTGATATTTGCAAGCAATGGTGTCCTAACCTTTCGAGTAAGATGGCTCTAGAGGTTCAAACTAGATTGGCGTGATCAACTGATTTTGGATAAGCCAGGGAAGTAATTCGGTGTATGATACTAGGATTGATTTTATGGGGGTTCTGTCCTAACTGCACCAATATCTTTTTTGAGCACTCCCTAACCCTTTTGGCTATGTGTAGGTCCAGTTAGGGTCATAGGTATTGAGTTATGCGTTGGAAGAGATACCGGTAGGTAAAACTTGAGTAAGGATCTAACGCAACATTTCCCCCAACAGGGTAAACCATTTGGCTTACGGCATACGGATGGTACATGGTAAAACCTTTTGTTAGCTACCCATTAGAGATTAAGGCTTGGACCTCTTTTTTTTCATCTGCAAGTATTTTCCTTCCCTTAGTGTAGGGTGGCTCACTTTTTTCAAGTTTTCTATATTTGATGACATTCTTAATCATTTCACAAACATGACCAAATCAGTGAAGTTCCTTGTGGCATTCCCTTTTAGCTTGTCATGAATGCAGTGTCTCCATAAAATATAGGGTCATTTCTTTCTTGATCAATGATGGATGTACATATGTCACCTCTTCCCTCAATATTTGGCATATTGGCTGAATTTTTCAGTGAGCTTTTTCTCCATTTTTCTCAAAGACAACCTATCAAGTGCCCAATTAGAAACGTGCTTGTACTAGTCTAAGAAGGCTCTAGCAAGATCAGCCTATATTTGGATCTTAGCTCCTTCGAGTTCATTGTACCACCAAGTGACTACCCCTAGTCAAACTGTCTTGGAAGCAGTGAATCAAAAGTTTCTTATTCTCTTCATAGCCATTTTCAACAATACATTTATGGTTCCATTGTACTTCTCGAACTTAGGTTCCTTGATCTTGGGTTGAATGATGAGGTTGGAAACTAGGCCTAGAGATTTGGCATCCACTATTTCAAATTTGTCATTCTCCTCGATTGCACTATGCTATTTTTCTAGCAGTTGGCATTTGTTGAGGTCTTTTATAATTTCCAAAGGTTAGACACCTTTAGGTTTCTCTTGCTTTATTAGGTCATTTAGATCAAGAACCGATGGATTGGTCAAGGAAGATTTAGTACTTGCTCCATAAAATCTAAGATGTGCAGGTACTGTAACAAGATTCATACAGATAATCAAGTGTGTTGGTGGAACTAGTGTTGTGTGAGGCCGTTCTTGGAATGCTTCCTCTTAGGTAGGGGTAACTTCAGTGCTATCAGTAATATGACCTTCGAAATTTGTCGACCCTTGCCCTTTTTTCCTTCATTGAAGCTGACAATAGTTTCCCTAACTCATCTACTTGGGCTTGCAATTCCTCACTTTTACATGGCATTTGTTCTTGAGCCTCTTTGTGCATAAGTTCTAGTCTTTTGACACTAGCTTGATGATCGTTCTCCATGATCAATGGCTTTGATCAATCCTAATACCTCCCAAAAGAACAATGCTGCTTCTTTAAAGAAATTCTTGCATCGATGAGGACTGTCACTCTACCCCTAGGATGTATCATGCATGGATATATATTTATGCATGTAAGTGAGTGCAATGATGATGTTAATGTAAAGATGATATGAGCATGAAAATGTTGTCATAGAAATCTATTTTAAGATTGCAAATAGTATTGGAACTAACCATGAATGCATGAAATACACCATGTTGCGTCCTTAGTGCACTAGCCATGGTAGTATGGCCGTTGAGGGGACAAAATCCATACAAATGGACGAATTTTGCCCCAGACCTTATCAAGGAAATATGAAATCGATGAGGCAAAAATCCTATGGGCATTATGATGTTCATTCACTATTGCCCCATATCAATTGTCATATATACCCTTATGTAATTGTGAATTTTCCATACCTTTAGCTCTTCGAACATCTCACCTTAGCCAGGAATGATGGGAAATGGCATGTGCTTATATGAATGGACCCAATGATATCCCGATTAGTTACCCTTGATGCCTTTTGTTCATTTTGGTAATACGATCCCTAGGCATTTCAAACCTTCCCTGAAAAAAATTTTACACCTCGCATTATGTCGCCTAGTAGTGCCTAACGACAAGGCACCTAGTAGTCATCCTCATTTTTTGTTTTCATTATTTTATTTTATTACCTTTTAGTTAAGTCCTGAGAAACTATAAATTAGACCAGACAAAATAAGGTCTCTACAAAAACCATGGTTCAAACACATGTCATAAGTTTAGTACTTGTATTCTCTTTACTAGGACATGCATTAGAAACATTTTAAAGGATAGCATTATAATAACTTGGCTGATCATTGCATTTGTTAATTAACATTGTATTCTCGTAGGAATATAAAGAATCTCTTTAAGAGAGATATTTTAAATTATCACTAAAAGATACTTATAAATAAATTAGAACTTTAGATTAACAACTCATTAATTAGTTAAGAAAATATGAGATACTTTAATCAAATGACGAGGAAAATTACAATTCTAGCTTTTTCTCATTGATTATATGCTTGATTATTATTATTATTATTTTTAGTTTCTAACTTTTAATATTATTCATTTGTTTGAATAAAATTAAATTGTTTTAATTTTAGTAGTTAGCAAATTTAGCACAATTCATCATGGGAACAATAGTCTAATTCATCACTATATTACTTGTTATGACATGTGTACTTGCGTGTTTAGTCTGGCAACCTTGGTAGAGTAGAATTTGTATGCTAGATCATCGCCAATCCATTCGATCTAAGGTAAATAATCCTTAAAATTCGATCCGATCTCATCAGCCTCTTTTTTTCCTTCCCTTTACTTCCCTCATCTCCATTCCTTCTCTCTTCTTACTTTCCTTTCTTTCTCGATTCCCTTGTTTTCTTCTTTTTATAATTTTTTTTTGCTTTATAATTTTTTTAGATTTTAATTTTTAAAATAATTTACAAATTTTTATATATTTTTAAAATTAATGCCATGTGTGCATCTTTTAATATAACATGATATGGTGATTTAGTAACATATGTGCCACATGGCATCACTTGATTGGTTTTATACCATATTATCATCCCTGATTAACAATATTAAGCTTCGGTATCATATTGACACACAGAATGATAGTACAAGTACCACATTAGACATTTTTAAAGTAATTATACCACATTGAAAAATGTGCATACTATAGGGATCATTTGATACATTATCCCTTTTCACAATGATTATAACAAGAGGTGAAATGTGCAGAATTTAGAAGGCTGAACAACCACATGATTCACAGAGATATCGATGAAAAAAGGATTTGGTGTGCAAAAGAAATTCAACATGAGAAGTTATACATAAATTACTCCATAGAATGGAAATTCTGTTGATCATATAATGAAATCATGGATTACAACACGTCATGAGTTGAATAGTTGCATTATCCGTACTAGGACACGCATTGCAAACAGTTCGAAGGACACGCATTGCATTTCTTAACTAACATTGAACATAAAAGAAAAACACGGGGCACGTAAATGGGAAAAAAAATTTTCTCAATTATTCCTCTAAAGCATGAACCATGAAGGAAAAGAATCTCCTTAAGTCAACCGTCAAAGGCAAAATTGCTATTTATCATATTTTTTTTATTCTTGATTCTTTTCAATGAGTAAAGAAGGGTATTTATATTTATTTAATTTTGTCCAAACAATTTTTAACTAAATTTCGGTTAAGTGCTCAAAACATAAATTCGATCTTAAATAGTGTTTAAGATCTAAATTTATATAATAAAAAATTTAATTCTTTCTTAGCTTTAGCTAACATTTTAGAATTGCACCTTGAAATTCAAGTCAAACTCGGGACAAAGAGGGGATCAAGACCCTTAGATTCCGAAATTGTTGAAAGTGTTACCATTATGTTTTAAAAGATGGGAAATTAATTAAAATAAACAAAAAAAGGAAAAGGGTAATTTCGATATATTCCCTATCCCAGCTTTAATTTTTGGCCTTTCATTTTCTCATCCAGTGGCTTACAAAAAAGAAAATAAAAATGAAAAAGGGGAAGGGGAAGGCAAGGTAGGGTAGGTTAAACTAAAACATTTTTATCCAATGGCCAAAATTAGGCTAAGAGGCATTTTGAAGGGCCATTCCATGTTGGACAAATGTGAAATGCTTAGGGATAGATCAAATAACTCTTTATAGGCGCTCGATGTGCAAATTTTACGACGAGAATAACATTTGTAGAAATGGCATTTGGATGCCTGTTAATGTGGTTGGTTATGGATAATCGAAAATAAGGTTTCTCGAAAAGAAATAAAATGAATGATGTGACTTTGTGGAAATGGGTTTCAAGACAAAGGTCAAGTTGTTAAGAGAGTGCTGTCAAGATCCTTTAACTAGGGAGCATCAGGTGAAAAAATAATTATTAAGATTTGCCAAGTTGTTGAAGAATGAATAAAATTATTCAATGCAAGAAACTTTCATGACATTTCATAAAAAAATGAAGCACTTTTTAAATCTAAGAAAGTAATTTTTCCTTTTTTTTTTTTTTTATTTTGGTTTCTTGCTCATGGTTTCTTTCTAGGTAAGTCAGAAAGTATTATTAGTAGAATCCAAAAGGATACAAAATCCAGGCCAACTGCAATAATAGCAACAATGTTTGGTAAAACACCAGACCAAAAATCACCTAAACACAATGGAGTATATAATGAAATATGCCATACCCGTTAGCATCCAAACATCCTAACTATAACCAACCTCTACAACTCAAACTTTCCAATCATACTCTCTCCCCACCTTTATCGAAGCCATCCAACCAAGACGTTTCACCAAAATACAACGCAACGAAGCCGCCTTCAAAGAGGCCAAAAGATGTAAAAAGATGATATATGTAATCTATATCAGCTATAGAATAAAGCCAAGAAAACCCTCTTGTTTCTTCTTAAAGTCATCAATCCATCTTAGCCCTCATCCAAAAACATTCCCATCGTTTCATAAGATGTTCCAAATACTATTAAACTCCTCAGCTAACCATTTTCCTTTCACCGTAATGAATCTCTCTTTCACAACCATAACTTCGTCTTCATAAGATCTCAATTGAGACTTTTCGATCAAACTCATCTCCACATAAAAATAGGAAGGTACACAGGATTTTTGCTTTAAGCAACTGAACATCCATCTGATATTCCAAAATGAAGTCCGCACAACTTTTTAAAATCATTAACTCATCTCCACAATAGAAATACCTTTTGTGAGCCTCAGAATTCTTGATTTCTAACGCCACATGGATACTATATCTTTCTTTTATAACTACATCTTTCTTGCTTAACGTCCTTTTGTCCCACATTGTCAAAAACCCCCTAATCTACCTTCCATTGGGTGCCAAATAAAATTTAATTCATTGCATGGCCAAATGCTTTGAACTCTCCTATTAGAACCCTCCCCAACTTGAACTCCTGTATAAAATTAGCATCACATTAAAATTTTGATTATACCCCTTGATAATTTTTTCTTCAAAATAACTGATATTCCTCTAATATTCCATGATATCATCCTCATCTCCCCCTCTTTTTTATTTTTTATCGATATTATTAAAGCCACAGACCACATTTTCTTAAATTAATTAAAACCCCAAAGAAACAACACCCAATTTCATACGAAATAAAACCAATAATCTTCACTTAACGGATATGGACCCTATTCCCTTCTTCCTAGCACTTTTTCATCACTAAACATTTCTCACGCTTAACTATACTTTTGAACTCAGTATCATTGCAATGTTTATGTGCACCCAAAATTATCCCTTTGATAAATCTTTTTGATTTCGGTATTTTATTAGGATGAAACATTGTTATAAGTGACCAATCATACTTAACAAAAAAAAAAAAGAAAGGACCGATGACAACTCCGTTAGTTTTACTTTTAATTGCTTTAACTTCCAGTGATCAAGATCCCTCGTTAGGGACAAAAATTGTCACGCCATTGTTCATATATATATATATATATATACATATATATATATGTATATGTATATACACACACACGCGAATGATTAAGTGACACGAATGAAAACTAATTAATTTTATACTCATGTAACTTTATTTATGATTAATATTTAATAGATTGGTCATTAAATTTAAATTTAACAATATGCTCAAATACGTCGTGTAGATAAATAATATTTTCAACCAATAGAATATCTCTATCATATCAACTAAAAATATTAACTTTTTAAATATTTATTTAACAATTAAAATTTTATGATACCAAACAAATAATTAAATATTATTAACTAACTTGAAACTTAGCATGCATGACCTATATGCATAGAACATGAAATACAATGGCTAGATTAACAAATGATAAGTTGTATAAAAATTATGACATGGTGTTAAACTAAATTAATTTTACAAAGATGTAAGTTGATCTCTGGTCATATATAAATATATATATATATATATATAAATGCATATTTCGGTTAATCTTTCATAAGAATCATTGCATTGTACATTTTCCTCTCATTTTACTGCTCTAAGGTTAATAATTGAATATTGCAATTTTATCGAGACAATCAATCGTGTTTTTTTTTCCAATGTTTTTCAATTGCGTATTTTGGATTTGGAGGTAATGAAAAGTCCTCGAACTATTTTGTAAGGTAACTCTAAAAATAGAAAAGCTTGCATCTTTGTTTCGTTTATCCCTCCAACTGTCAAGGCTTTTAGAGGTTGTAGGAGATGAAAAAGTCATCCTTTGAATCATAAAGAGAAACAATATAGGAGAGAATTGTGCTTCACATTCTAACTTTCTTTAGGCATGAAATTAAAATGCATAGTTAAGATGTTGCCAATTAACAAGATTAATGCGTGGATTTTAACATGTAATCTTATTTTAAACATAGTAATTCAAAGATCAATTGCCACATCATCACTTCAATTGTAATAAATCCCATGCACGCTGATTGTACGGTTTACTTGTGACTCTCAGTGGCCTAACCATAAAATTTACCCCACAAAATTTTCAAAAGAAAATGATTTAAAACAAAATTTTGGATCGTACTTTGTTGGGATTGAGAAAAAAAAAAATAGAAGCCTTTGGTTCAATCACTCATTTCGCTTCCTTTCGTTAAAACAAGAAAGAAAGGGAGAAAAGCATTGTGAGGTTCATACAATTTGTTCATTGCACAATTCTTTGCATCAATTTTTTTTTCAATAAATTAATTCTCTGCATCATTGAACTATATTAGTATGATATTTTCCTTTCAAGGTAGTCATCGTTTTCTTGCATACGATCGTAGACATAGTTTGTTAATCGCAACGCATAAAAGAAGTTGCACACAATGAACAAAGAGCAAAGCGGTGTTCTGAGGGCATGGGAGGCCACCATGCGCAAAACACAAGCTGCCAAAAAACGTGCAAATAGCATTTTCGGGACAATATCTACGGCAAATGCAGCAGATGATGATCTTGAAAATGATAATGACAAAAGTGATAGCATGTTTGGGGAGGAATACATAGCAGAGAAAATTCTACCTAATGGGGATTATTATACTGGGCAGTGGTATGATAATTTTCCGAATGGACAGGGGAAATATTTATGGACCGATGGGTGCATGTACTTAGGAGAATGGCAAAGAGGAAAAACTATGGGAAGAGGAAGGTTTAGTTGGCCATCTGGTGCTACTTATGAAGGGGATTTCAAAAGTGGATATATGGACGGGACTGGTATTTATACTGGACCTAGTGGGGATACTTATAAAGGACAATGGGTGATGAACTTGAAACATGGTCATGGCATAAAGTACTATCCAAATGGAGATTGGTATGATGGGGAGTGGCGTCGCGGTTTGCAAGAAGGACATGGGAAATATCGTTGGCAAAATGAAAACCATTATGTAGGAGAGTGGAAGAATGGAGTGATTTGTGGCAAAGGGACCTTTGTATGGAGTAATGGGAATAAATATGATGGTTACTGGGAAGATGGTATGCCAAAAGGAAATGGAACGTATCAATGGCCAGATGGAAGTTTTTATGTGGGGAATTGGAGTAAGGATCCAGAAGAACAAAATGGGACATATTACCCTTCAGAGTCCTCTCTGGCTATAAATCTCGATTGGGATCCCAAAACAGTGTATGACGAGTTGGCTGATTGCAAGATTTGCCCAGGAGAAAAGGTTTCGGTTATGCCATCCCAAAAAAAATTGGCAATAAGCTATTCAACAAAGGATGAGGACAAGCCAAGGAGGATGTCGATTGATGGAAGTGCAAGCATAGGCTTAGAAAGGCCATTTGATAAAATGAACATGTGGGAAAGTGATGATGATTGCAGTGATTTAACAGAAAGGAGGAGAGATTTGGATTCTGAGTTGTTAGGTGTTCAAAATTATGACACAAATCCTAAGTTCAACCTAGAATTACCATTGAAAGCGCCAAAACCAGGAAAAAGACAAGGAGAAACAATATCCAATGGGCATAGGAACTATGAACTTATGCTCGATCTGCAGTTAGGAATCAGGTTTGACTGTCTATACTCAATATTGTGCTCCTCTTTTTAACGTGTTTTTATCATATTGAACTATATACATGTTTAAACAATTTTCTAAGAATTTTATTATCCAATAATACAAAATAAGGTGACAATCTTATTGATATTCAACTATGAAATCTAGTATTGATTATTGTATTTTTTTTTTCCCTGACTTTAGTTAGTTGCTTAAGTTTGAAAGGATAAGGCTCAAAGATTGCTTACATGATAGAAATCCGAAAGCAATGACAATTTGAGATCAATTTGAAACAGGGGTATGTTTATATATAAAAAAGATTTTATTAATTAGCATATTTGGAACCTTGTTTCTTGTTATAATTAAAATTTTTTTAAAAATCAAAATCAAAATTGATAGGTGAGTGTTGTCATGTATATACTTTATTCAATCAAAGCATGTTTTCTCGAGCTATTGTTATTTATTTTATCTAAATGGTTTGTTATAAATACGGAACTAAATTAACCCTTTAGTTTTTGTTAATGGAAACAACCAGTTCGATCGAGGACTGGAAGCTTATTTAGTCCGCTATTTATCTTAGAACTAGGTTATTTGTGAACGGCTAAAAAATTAGTCAAATTAGTAAAAACTGATAAAAAATCAAATTAAATCAATAAAAGTTGAATTTTTTTTTTTATTTTTTATAAGTGATGAGATTTTAACTTTTAATCTCTTAGGTATATAAAAAATGTAATATTTAGTTAAATGCATATTTTTATTTAATATTTATTTGATATTAAATTCATTTTAAATGAACCAGCTAATCCAATGGTTTAAATCAGTTGGATTGGTGATCAGAGGTTTCACTGGTTTAATCTTTGATCTCTTTTTTTAATCTATATATATATATATATATATAATTCCGCTTAGATAATGAATTTCATGTTTCAGTTCAATAACGTAATCATATTCCT
>JBBYHK010000009.1:6668543-6681523 GCA_038382065.1 Adansonia grandidieri
GCATTTACCTTTGACATGGTCCCCAGGCCTCCTTGGCATCCTCAAAACATTTTTTCACGGGGCGACAATCATCGCCCCCTTTTACGTCCATGCTCCAGATTGCTAAAAATTAGCCCGGACAAAATAAGGTGTCTAGACTCCCAATAATTGAAGTGTCTTGCCAAGAAAAACAAAGTCATTTGATTAGAGGAATTGCTTCCAAAATCGTTGTACAAGTGATTTGTTACGTTCTACGACTCTTTCGAGTTTGCTTTGTTTTTTTCTTGGAAGATAATGATCCGTACGTGATGCATTATTATTTAATTTTTATGCATTTTATTTTAATAATATTCTCCAGATTTCAATATTTTAATAAATTCAACTATTAAAAAAATATAGGACATGGAATTTTAATAGCTAATTTTTATTTTACCTTTTTATTTTATTGTGCTTGAATTATTGTTACACTTTGATAGTTGAATTTTTTTTTTTGTTTTTCATTTTCTTTGACCGAATTATTTTTATAACAGTAGCAGTGATATTAATAAATTTTTATTAGTCATTTAATTTTGTAATTATAAAAAATTTTCGAACATTGCTCCGCATGTATGTTTTAAACTTAATTCATTTAACTTTCCTTTTATATTACCAGTTTATTTCTATGCATGGCACGGGTGGGCTTAAACATAACATGTAATGAGAAAGGAGGATCTAATTAGTATAAAATGAAATGCATTATAATAATTTTTTATATAATTAATATTTTTAATAAATTGATCATTTGATTTAGTAATATAAGAACACTCATCGTACATATAAGTTTTAAATCGATTCGATATTTTTATTATATTAATTAAAAATATTATTTTTATATATATTTAATGAATAAAATTTTTTACATCAAATAAATAATTATATATTTTAAATTTATTTAAATTTTAAATTGTATAATTTATATAAATAAGATATAAAAAATAATAATAAAATTAAATAATATAAAAAATATAAAAAATTGAGAGTGTCTATATAATTAATGCATATGGAAATCTAGAATCATCAAATAGCTTGAGAGAAAAGACGCCGCATTTTCTCTCATTGGGAGGGCATCTGGCATGTATGCAATGGTTCGGTCAACCCACTTGGTCTTAAATAGTAGTGTTACATTAATTTTTCTTTAAAAAAAAAAAAAACTTAATAGTTTACATTCACGTCAAAGAACTATGAACAGATGGCAGTTCAACGACAACAAATGAGTAAAAAGACAAGTGAAAATTGATTGAAAATGAAATGCAAAGAATTTGTAAATAATTTGAAATAAAAAAGGACTATGGCAATCAATTTCTAATGACAATCTGTAAAATAATATCTAAAGATAAAAATATAATTAATATATTATTATTTTTTTAATTTAGTAAAAATAATACAGTAAATGTAAATACACTTAAAATGATCAGTAAATAATTCTTAACCAATATTTCTATATACAGTTAAGCAGATCCACAAAAATTAATTTTATATATTAATAATAATTTTTTTAATTTTTATTGAATTAATAGACTTAATAAATGTCATACTTTTAATAAATTTTTTACTATAATTAAAATATTTATTAATTCACTTGTATATATATCTCTTCTATAGTTTAATTTAATCAAATCAAATACTAAAGTTTATCTTTATATTCTAAAAAAAAATTTATTAAATTCAACATATTTTGATAATATGACAGCAAATGTTATTAAAACAATTATAACAACAAAATAAATAGAGACATGAATTCAAATAAACTATTTTTGCTAAAATAATAAAAAACACCTAAACATTATCAAATTTTTTTGGATAACTCTTTATACTTTACTCAACATTCAAATAAACTTTTAACTTTTAATTTATAATTAAATAATTATTAACTTTTAAATTATATAGAAAGAAAGCTTATAAGTTTTAATTTAATTCTTAATACATCCTTTAACATAAATAGATATGTTCATAAGTCGGATCGTGATCCAAAATATTTTTAAATTTCTTATCCAAACTTGAAAGCCCAAATTATTATTAATAAATTAATAAAAAATTTAAAAATTATTTTAATATTAATATTTATATATTTTTATAAATAAATTTAATAAAAATATTTTTATTACTTAATAATAATTAGAATTGGGCATGTTGAATTAAGAAATGCTATCATAGACTGGTCTAAATATAAGTCAACCTTTATTTAAAATATAAATTTATTTAAATATAAATTAAAAGATAAAAATTTATTTAAATATAATAAAATTATAAAAATATACTTAAATAAAATAGTAAAGTTTAAGATTTTCTATTAATATTTTAACAATTTATTTTTCACATAGTTTTGACACGTGAAGATATATGGCGCGTGGGAATGTATAATGTTGGAATGGGACAACTGGCTGGTTCAATGTTGCGAAGCATTTGTGGGGAAAAAATAAAAGCAATTTCCTGAATTAGCTAATCTCATCTCTCTTTTGGATTATAGGGAAAGAACAAGAAACTCCTCTTTTCCTACCAACTATGCTTCCAGTGTCTCCCTTATTTGCCCTCTTTCATATTTGCATTCCTTGTAACTGTTTTAAATTCTGGAGCTGCAGCCATTCTCAGCCATCCATTCCCCCCTAAAACCCTGGAAAATTTTTTTCCTTAAATATAGTAAACAAACAAAACATCCCATCCCGCTAATAACCCACATCTTCATTTCCATTACGTTTTCTTCTTTGTCGCTAACTCTTTAATTAACATCCACATACTCAGCGTCTTCTGTTATTAATCACGTGATTGATCTTATCTTTTCCCACACTCTTTTTTTGTTTTTGTTTTTATTTTTGCATTTCTTGGAATTGGATTCCAGGATGTTTTAAGTCATAAAAGTGTGTTTTTTTTTTTTTTTCTTTTTTGTTTATTTTGTACTAGCACTTATGGCTGACGAGGTTAAGGAGAGGCATGTTCCAGAGTTTGTCCTGGAAAGTGATGGTGATGATAATGAGGACGACCTTGAAGGGAGCAAGGCAGGGGACAGCAGCAGCAGTAACTACAATAGTGATGACGACGGTGAGGAAGGCGGGAGATATCCTTCTACCACTTTCTCTTCCCAACAATGGCCACAGAGTTTCAAGTAATGCCCTTTCTTCTCTTACTCAAGCTATTAATACTCTGTTTCAGGTCCATGTAATGTAATTTCCATACAATTAAGTAATTCTGAAATTTGAGTTTCGATTAAGGTGATAAATGAAGTATATAAGACCATCAAGTTTTGTTTTGCTTGTCAAAGAGTGGCATATAATTTCAGTTTTCTGCACATTATTTTTTCTTTGTAAATATTTATTGTTGAATCAACTAATGAGAGAAACATCATTTAAACCTGGAATGAACCCTCTGTTGGTGGTTCTGGATTACATAATTTCCTCATATAAGAGCAATTAAGCGAGTAATTGGTTGTTGTTCCTTTTAAGTATATTCCATGCTAATGTGAGTAGTTAACGACTGTTTCGACTGAATAAATCACTTTAATAGGTTGACTTCTTGGAAAGAGGAACGGGAAAAAATATTTGATCTGATGGTTATGTTAGAAAATAGGAAGGTGATCAAACTGGTCATTAGATTTAAACATTTTCATAATTCATCTTTCCATCCTCCCTACCAAGAAAAACCTAAATGTTGGTAACTTCGCTTCATGAATATAAAAGTTAGAACTTTCATTTATCTGCTGCAATGAATTGGGAACCATTTAGCTTTTTGTCTAATCCTTCAGCAGCTGTGCCTCTGTTGGTTATTAGATCTGATGGTTATGTTAGAAAATAGGAAGGTGATCAAACTGGTCATTAGATTTAAACATTTTCATAATTCATCTTTCCATCCTCCCTACCAAGAAAAACCTAAATGTTGGTAACTTCGCTTCATGAATATAAAAGTTATAACTTTCATTTATCTGCTGCAAAGAATTGGGAACCATTTAGCTTTTTGTCTAATCCTTCAGCAGCTGTGCCTCTGTTGGTTGATGCATCACCTTTGCTTTTTAATTTTCGTTCTTTTTCTGGCTACTTCTTTATGTTCGTTGCAGGGAGACAATGGATCCTTACACAATCACAGCATCACCAAGCTTCGGATTTGGGGTTCCAAGTTTTAGACATTTTAGTTTTAGCAGCCAGAACAAAAGTAATTTGGACCTTGATGTAAAGCTTCCTCTTCTGCCTGAACATCGGAAGAGTTATATGAAGGATTTTTTAAATAGCATCTCAAGAGCACCGTCATCATGGTCGCAGAAGTATTCATTTCCTAAGCAACTTACAGGAGAGTTTCCCATTGCTTATGGATGTAGTGTGACCCAGACTGTCTTTAATTGTAAGCTACGTTGTTTCTTGTTCTGTTTCTCTTATTTATGATTTTTTTTTTTTTTCAGTGCTTTAATTTTCTTTATGTCTATGCTTGAAAATGGTTGAGAACCTCTTGTCAAATGATCTAGAGGGAAAATTTGCATGGTGTTGTCCGTTTATGTGTTCCTATTCATGCCTAATTGCATCTGGGGAAAAAACTGACAGCTCATTTCTTATAACCACCATCATTGGAATTTAAGAAATTAAGAGATAATTGTTATCTGGATGTGCCTATGGTTTCAAAATTTTAACTCCATAATTTTTCTTTTGTGACAGCAATAAATGTAATGGTTGGAGTTGGGATTCTATCTACACCTTATACAATACTGCAAGGAGGCTGGGCAAGCTTGTTGGTGCTAATCTTTTTTGCAGTTGTATGTTGTTATACAGCCATACTCATGAAATACTGCTTTGAAAGCAGAGAAGGAATTATATCTTACCCTGATTTGGGTGAAGCTGCCTTTGGAAGATTTGGACGCATTTTTATATCTGTGAGTTATTCTTAGCTTCTTGCTATTAAGTATAATGAATATTTTGTTAGGCAAGGATGGCATTACTGACAATTGCCTATGGTAGTCTACATACTAATATCTAGCAGTATGTATCTAATACACATTGTTTATTCTCATAAGCATGGTTTGTAGTTGCAGTTTCAATGTTTTGTCGTGCCTCTCCATGTTTGCTAGAATATAAGTATTAAATTTTATTTCAATTATCATTTCTGCTACATCTAACCATCGATAGTTATGTATATAATAATTGTGAAGTTGAGGTGAAAGAAAATTCAATTGCTAATATAGATTTTATATATTTATCATTCGTTTATAGCCAAATTCTCTAACGCTGTGTTTGTTGGGTTAATGCAGATTGTTCTCTATACAGAACTATACGTAAGCTCGCCCTTCTATTTTACTTATTGAATTGTATGCTGTGACTTCTCTATCTAATTTACAAAGTTCTGTTTATTCTGTTCAGTCATACTGTGTGGAATTTATTATCATGGAAGGTGACAATCTTACAAGGCTATTTCCTGGAGTTTCTTTGGATTGGCTTGGTTTAAAGCTGGATTCAATGCATCTCTTTGTAGTTGTAACTGCCATTGTTGTTCTACCCACTGTCTGGTTAAAAGATCTCCGTCTGATTTCATATCTTTCAGGTGCTGCAAAGTAGTTTCAAAGATACCCCATGTAGTCAAGCATCTAAAATGTTGAAGAAACATTATGAACTTACGCCAGATTTCCCATTACTTATTTTGCAGCTGGTGGGGTTGTTGCAACATTGGTGATAGTTCTTTGTCTGCTACTCCTTGGTGCAACTGGTGGCGTTGGCTTCCATCATACTGGTAAGGCTGTGAATTGGAGCGGCATTCCATTTGCAATTGGTGTATATGGATTTTGTCATGCAGGACACTCTGTGTTTCCTAATATCTATCAATCAATGGCTGATAAATCACAATTTAAGAAGGCAATGCAAATATGGTAAGGAAAATTGTCGTGGCATGGAAAGATGTTTCACATGCTCTTTTTGTTCTGATTTCTGCTTAACATCTTGTGCAGTTTTCTTCTGTGTGTAGCATTGTATGGGGTTGTTGCAACCATGGGTTTTCTTGAGTTTGGTCTAGGCACATTGTCTCAGATAACTTTGAATATGCCACCACGGTCTTTTTTCTCTAAAATTGCAATATGGACAACAGTAAGTATGAGATTCTTCATTTCACAGGTATTTTGAGCCACAGAGAGATTTAATGTTGTCTCTAATCTACCTTTCTTGTTGTGTTGCAGGTTATCAACCCACTCACAAAATATCCTTTTCGCTATATATATTAGAATTACGATAAAAAATGAGATTAATACCTTTATATTTTTAATTTTCTTCCTTAACATTGAACAAATATGCATTGTTGTTGATCCCCTTGGCGAGGAGTATAGAGGAGCTGCTGCCAGATCAAGTTTCAAATAGTATATGGTGTTTCTTTCTTCTGAGAACAATACTTGTCTTTTCTACCGTTGGCGTTGCATTTGCTATACCTTTCTTCGGTAAATTTTGGAATTTGCTTTTTCAATGCTCTGGTTTATGTCCCATACTTCAAGATGCAATAAATAGTAAAAGCTAACAAATAATCATAGGTAAAATTAAACTCTTTTAGATTCTGGGGACAATACTTGTCTTCCATATCTTTATTTTTTAATATTATGCCGAAAGTATTCAATAAGAAGGTCAGATATGTGAATAGCTTTTTATTCAATACAGTGCACATAAGCATTGTTTGTAAGAAAGCAACCTACGAAATGAGAATGTGCTTTATTAGAGGCCAAATTTAAGGATAACAACCTAACTGCCACTGTACTCTTGGTCAATAATCGATCTTATAACATCTACCTTGGTTTGGTTCAATTCGCTCATTCAAGTTTTATTTTGGTCCACTTCGGTCAAACATTAATGGAAAGCAATATATCATGATGTATTTACCTTTCAACCTTGAAAATTAATAAATTTCTAATTTGAAAAAAGGAAAAAATTAAGTAAAAGAAAAGTGTTGATGTCAATTTTGGAACTAATTCTTTTTCTTTTTTTTTTGTGCTTTTCTTCCTATTTCCTTGGTAGCTGGCAGCCAGTATTGGCTCCAGTCCTAAGTTGAACTGGAAGAGGCCGAAGATAGGCTAGACAGTATTCATCTGGCCAGTTGATCAGATTTGATCCCTGCGGGCTGTACTGATGTTTGCTGGACTAGTCCTTTGAATAGTAGATCCACACTGAGTGGAGCTAGATCCTATCTTGCCAAGCCAAATCTATGGGTTAATAGCTTCAAATCCGGTCTTCTCATCAAGCATTCTTGCTGGTTTGGTGGTCTGACATGGCACCAATATCAGCTTGATCATTGGCGGGGTAAAAGAGAATGAGCTTGTACTTAAGGACAAATCTGCAAGGACTTCTGTAGGCTAGGACGCTAGTTGGTGGCATGAGCTTGTACTAAAGGATGAATCTGCAAGGACCTTTCACTAGGCTAGGAACAGTTGCACGAGCAAGCTTTAGTCTTTGTTGGAACAATTTTGAATCAATCATCTGCAATTAAACGTTTGAGCATGCTTAACTAGTCGCTGCTGTCGGCTATTCTGTTATACACAGAATGACTATCTGTTTGATAGCTTCTGGTCAATTACCATGCTTTATGAGCAACCTAATGAATGGGATTGGAATATGTATAATTCGAGTGAGGAGATTCGGCTGAAGTCAAAACATAATTTGATTGAGCTAAGAAATAGTTCCTGTTCGGAATGACGCTAAACAGTACGAATCTAAATTAAACTTCAAAATAAAAGTTAGTCATAACATGATCACAATTTTCACTAACATTTTTAGCTTTTTATGCATTTTGGAATGTGATTGTATAATGACTTGTAACAGTTATTTCTTTGTGATTTCTGAGCAGCTTCAGCTTAGTTCTTAGTAATTTTATTATTATAATCCATATCATTAAATTTATTATAAGAATTGAGTGATTTATATGTGGCATTGCTTTTATCACAGGTCTTATGATGGCTTTAATTGGTTCTGTTCTAAGCTCTATGGTGGTAAGTACTATGTTTTGTTTATTCTTTTATGTGAAATGGAAGAACCATTTATGGAGGCTTAATTAAAGGTAGTGAAAATAATGCATTTATCTGCTGTAAGGATAACCTTATTTTCTTTCTTTCAGGCTGTAATAATGCCAGCACTATGTTTCATTAAGATCGTCGGGAGAAAAGCTACAAGGACACAGGTAAGCAGAATCAACTTGTTGCATGCACTTCTGCTCTTTTTTCTTTTGTTAAAAAAAATTATTACTTGGATTTAATTTGTCTTATAATTATTTATTGTCAGATGCAACTGGAATAGGGAAAGTAGAATAATTGAGAACAAAAGTAATGAACTGATGTTTGCATTGAACCATCGTTGAGATTATCATTAAAAAAAAAAGTTAACGTTTCTTGTTGGCATCAATTATTATTTAAAGACAAAATACATAATACATCACCTATCATGTTGGTTGATGCATTGAAGCAGACATAATTTGCAGTTGCGGCTTGATTGATGAGTAGCAATGAAACAAGAATAAAGTGACTATGCTTCTGTTATCACATGAGTTGAAATTAACTGATTGGCTGAGGTAGATTTTAAGTTTTAGGTTTAAGATATGGTGATGCTTTCTGATAAAAGAAAGCGAGCTGTTGGTTCCATTAATTCTAAGTTCTAACAATTCAGTGAATGCAATGTTGACGCTGACATCAGAAGGGAATTCATTGTATTCAGAAGAATTTGGTGGTTTATAAGTTACTACTTTGAACATTTGAGACTAAAGCATGTAGTATTCTTTTACGTTGTTGGTTTCTTGTATGAAAGTCCTTGTTGAGACGAACTCAAGCTGTAAAATACTTCGTGATCTTTGGTTGTTTCATCTCCATTTTCATTAAATTTTTATATAAATACATGTGCGTATTTGCTTATTGTGCTCACCAATAAATGAAGGTTTTTAATGCATGAACAGATTGTTTTGAGCTCGACAATTGCGGCAACTGGTATCGTCTGTGCTATTGTTGGGGCGTACTCTTCATTGCAAGCGTTTGCAAGAAATTTCTGATATGTAGAGCATAGCTTCCTCCTGGTTCCCCATGTGTTGTAGTTTGTCGTCATTGGGATGCTCATATTCTTCCTGCAGGCAGCATAATTACAGGTATATAAATAAATCAATGACTTGCGATCGGGAAGAGGACCTTTCAGTCATGAGCTGCCTGGGAAGTTTAGTTCCAAATACATTATAAGGCATTAAAGAATATTAGGATTAACGCATGCTCTTCCTCATGTTTTACTATTGATCGCTTTGATGTTTCCCCCGTTTACTTTTTCACATGCTGTTTTAGGTTAAGGCCTTGGTTTGCCTGGTGTTGAATCTGACCCTTCGATGGCTATCAATTAAGATTTTACTGAATACTTATTGCTGCCGTTAAACTTGTCAGTTTTGACGTCAACTCGAACAACCAATTTGATTGACCTAAGTTTAAACTCAATTCAATTTTATTTGATCACAAAAAATCAACAACTTCAAATCGTCTAACTCAAAACATCTAAACACAAGATGATTTGGACCGAAACTATCTAAATCTAAAATAATCTTAACCCAATTGATTTGAATCTGAAATGATTCAAACACAAATTGATTAGAGCTCAAAATGATACAAATTTGAAATACCAAACTTGAAGTAACTTGAAACATTATACCAAAATAATCTTTCCTTTTAATTTTTTTTCTTAATTATTATAATTTTGTACCTTTTTAATATTATCTTTTTTCAATTATAATTGAAAAAGAAATAATTTTATTATTATAATTGAAATGTATTTTTATATTTATTAGTATATATACTATAAGTATTTTTTATTTTGATAAAATAATTAAATAGATCAATAATTAATTATTTTAAAATAAAATAATTAATAATAATTCAATATAATTATATGTCATATTACATATGATAATTTAATATTAAATAAATTAATTGATTGTATTATTTATTATAATATGATATAATATAAATTTTATATTTTTATTTTCAAGGGTATACATGTAATTTACAATAAATTTTAAATATTTGTTCCAACAGGTAATGATTCAATTATTAGACATTTTGATCTTTAGATATTTAATAATAACCTAATTAGAAAGTTTGAAAATAAAATCTGTCGTCACCTTTTTGTAACAAAAAATCAAATTGTGTTTTCTTTTTCTCAGAAAATCCACAAAGAAACCTTAAAAATTCTCACAAAATTGGGAACTCCAAAAATCTTTTGCTACCAATTTTTTTTATGATGATTGTTATGTTTTTAAATAGGATTGGAAGAAGAGTTTTAAGTTTTGTTAAATTTGATTTTTTGTTTTTCTATTTCCTGATCCAATTCTAACTATTTTCTTTTTGGATAATTAATCGATTCTAACATTAAAATAAGCCTTTTTATCTCGGATTCAAATATTTTTTCTGTTTTAAATTTTGTTTTCCTTTTCTTTGCTCTTTATTTTTTGCATTTCCTGAAAAATTAAAATAAATATTAAAATCAAGAAAATGTATAGAAAGATAAGAAAAGAAAATAATAAATAAAATAAAGGGAAAATAAAATAAAAAGACTAAAATAAAATAAAACAAATGTGGGCCAAATTTTGTCCAAAGTCTATATTTAAAACCCAAAAACATAATTAGATTTAAAAAGCAATATTGGGTTTAAAACTCAAAAAATAAAATCTAAAGTAAGAATTTCAAACCTAAAATAAATCGAAGTTTAAAGGTTATTCGAACTGAAACCAGTTTATATAAAAAAAATTATAAATCCAACAAGCAACTCTAATCATGAATTTGTTTTAGACAACATTTAATTAAAAGTAAGAAGTTTTGAGGGAGATTAATTTATCAATCAATCATAATTTAAATAGAATTATCCCGTATAATGCTTTAAAAATTCCAAACAAACTTTGATTATCTACAATATTTTATTGGCCAATATCCTCTTGGCCTAATAACTAAGAGTACGCTAGAGTGACATACTGAGTTTAGGTTCGAGTCTAAACAACCCTTTTCTCTTCTCCAATTTGTCATTACAATATTGTTGCTCTTTTTGTACCAAAAAATTTTATCGTCATACATATTATTTACATTGAATGTGTTATTTTTAATTTTAAAAGTATAATATCTTTTCATTTAATGTCAATAAAATATGTAAAAAATGTTATTGATAATGATAACATTATTTTATCTTTATGATCGATAAGTTACGTTATAAGAATTTCACCTTTTTAATTTCAAATGTTTGATTTCTAAAATCTTATCATGTATTTTTTAAAATATATATAATAGATTATTGATATGTATATTTTTTTATAATGATCTATGTACATTAGAATAATATCTTATCATGTGAAATATAATAAATTAGTCTTTCATTATTATACATGTTATTTGAAATGAATGCGTTATTTTTAATTTCAAATATAAAATCTCTTATCATATAATTTAGATTAGTTTAGTCAATAGTCAAAATATTGGTCCATTTTATGATACATGCTATTAACTTAATAAAAATAGATAATTTTTTATTTTATTGTAAGGAGCTATGAAGATATATACACACACTCATATAATCATATATGTGTGTGTGTGTGTATATATATATATATATATATATCAATATAATAAGAATAATATATTATACAAAATATTATAGATGTCAATACATCAATATATTACAATTGCATCTTTACGTATTATAAATTTTTATTAATTTAATTCTAGACATTATGTTTATATTAGACTTATCCATGGATCGAGCCATACACGTAGCTTTCCTAAGTCGAACTTGTCATAACGTGGCTGGGATACGAATCCTGACTAGCTCAATTTAAAAGGCAGGTGCACCCTTCATTAGTGTGTATATATATATATATATCATTATTGTTTTTCTTTATTTTCGCATTTGGGGACTCACCGAGATGAATCACTCACTGATTTAACCTTAAATAGTCATTACAAAACACCATTTATTCTTAAGTTGCCACCAATCTATATTTGGCTAGGAGAGATTGGTCACCTATTGGAATTCATATTTCGAGAGTTACAAAAACCTAAAAAAAAAATTCTAAGATTTACGCTCATACCAGAGATAGTGAAAAAGGGTCTGAGGGAGTTGGTTACAATCATCAGTAAGGATTGATCGCTCTCATGACGCCCAAAAATTGGTATCTTATTAATTACGTGTTAACTTAAATTTGATTTTTATTTGGTTTTGGTATTTAATTATAATTCTTGCATATCAAAATAAAATTTTATGAAACAAATTTATTATTCTGTGTGAGAAAATCAGGTATTTAATATTTTTGAAAATCAAAATATCTTTCACACCCTACCGAAGGATCGGAGAAACATGAAAGGTTTTATTATTATCTCTTTCACATCCTACCAAAGGAATATGAAAGGTTTTTAAAATAAAAATACCTTTCGTACCTTACCAGAGAGCTGCAAGAATATGAGAGGTTTTGTTCCATGAAATTTGAAAAATCTCAATTTTCATTTTGAAAAGGATATCTCGTTATTAAAATAATCTATAAAATTCCTATCATATTTTAGGAGAAAATTCCACATACTATTTTAATTTGGAGGTATTGCCTTAATTTACAAAATTTCAATTAAAAAAAAATTACTCTAAAACTCAGTTTAGATGAAAAGTACTAAATCTGACTTTAAGGATTTGAAGTTGGTCGAAGTGACCAAAATGTCCTTTAAAGTGCAACTTTGACATGAAAATATCCCAATGACCCTAAAGGACTCGGTTCTAAAGGTAAATTATTAAAATGCCCTAAGGTATACCTTTGACATGAAAATATTCTAGCACCCTTAAGGACTCAATGATGACATGAAATGGCGAACCTATCCCTAAAGCACACCAACGACATGAAAGCATCCCAGTGGCCTAAAGGACTCTACTATAAGGTAAATTATTAAAATGTCCCTAAGGTAAACTTTTGACATGAAAGTAGCTCGGTACCCTAAAAGACTTGAAGATATCATTAATGATCAACACACT
>JBBYHK010000009.1:6726304-6738864 GCA_038382065.1 Adansonia grandidieri
TAATAAATGTGAATAGGCAAGTAATATTTGCTGTATCCAGTAGAGTCATAATAATTGCTTTTTAATGTTCAATTGTATGGCTCCGACATCAATTCCCCATATTCTCTCTCATAACAATAGCCTCTATTACTATTGTTGAAGGAAGCCTCAGGGACTCGCTCCGCCCCATTTCATAATATACGCAGCACTGGCATGGTTGCTGGCATATAACATCTCCAGGCTCCAATGAAAGCGAATTGAACCATATTTGCTACCAACCAAAAGGATTGGAGGGGCTGCCAGAACAGTTGGTCGTTAGAACATCTCAACGGCTGTTGCAAAACTTCGAACTTTAATCACTTAATTGGCTGGCAATTGAAGTGAGCTTATTTATATGCACTTCCAAGAATATCTGTAATTGTCAAGTCTGCTATTTTAGCTATTAGGCCTTCCATGTGAAAATGACTGGGCACAAAGTGACATTGGAAAAATCCCACTTATCCCCATATGTTTTTTCAAGTTTTTAGAAGTTGAAAAAAAGAAGATTAAACAGAAATTTCTCGTTGTATTATTCACACTCTTTTCTTGACTTTTACTGTACCTGCCCCATTTAATCGTGCAGATTGTTTTAAAAAAAGGTACATCATGAGACATGAAACTACATGAAGGCGCATATGTCCAAAACTCTTATTTACCTTTAGCGTTGCATCTTAACTACTGCTTTGAAGTTCTGTAAGAATTGAAAGCAAAGTGTTGTCAGACCGAACTTACCTAATTATCCTATATTTTGGAATTGAGTTTCTGTTTTTGGATCTTTAAAACCCTTCCTAAGGGAAAAAAAAGTCTTTTGCTCTTTCTAAATTTCTTATTTTTTTTCTACTCATTTTTTGTAAATAGAAACGTAATATATATTATTAAATATATTAAAATTTTAAATACGAATATAATGCATATATTAAATGCATAGTGTCATATTTATTATGGTATTTTTAAATTTATTAAATATGTCATTTTTTTATAGTGTTTAAAAAATCTGCAGACTGCAGAGGCTGTTCTAAAGCAATGAGATCAATATTTGCGGAGGGGCCTAAAGCTGGGGCCATTTCTCTTTAGGGAAGTTTAACTAATAATGATCAAAATTTGTGGCTTTCTTTTCAATTGATCTATGCACATAGGGTTCCAACTGGTTCGCTGCTTACTGCAAAATACAAGCCACTTGACCGCCTCCAATTTGCAACCACAAAAAAAAAAAAAAAATGTGCTACGACCTGAGAGTAACACTTGTCAATCTGTTGCGCTTTTATGGCCCGACAAGCAAGCTCTTTACTGCCTTCAAATTCGTTGACGTGTACCATTCTTTTTTTCCTTTTTGTGGAAAGTCATTTCTGGCATTCTGCTGTGCTTGAGCTGTTCCTCATTGAACTCTGAAAAGAAACTGAAACTCTCATTAATCTGATCTTATGAATGCTTATGTAAATACTATATCACATTGAGGCTTACAACTTCTTGGCGTAATGGTTATAGGAGTAGTGTTAGTGAAATATATAATTCCAAACACCCCTTTTTCTTATCTTCAATGTCAGCAAGTACCAAAGAAAAACTATATCACTTCGTGTTTTTCACCTACTATTGCATTAACTGCAATTTAGCCATTGGACTTCCCATCTGATGGTTTATAAGTCTTTGCCTATTTACAGTCTGCTGCTTACTTTGACAGCTAAATTGCAGTGTATCCGAGCTGGAATTCTAGGAGGGGAAAAATGAGGTGGGCGTTTTAGAGATGTAAATGTTAGTTTGTCACGATCTATGGGCCTAAGATATATGGTTGAATTATTGAATGTTGACTATGATGTTCAACTGGGAAACTTAAAAGGTTTGATGTCTTTGATCAGATGGGTAATTGACAAAAGCAAAAGTACATATCCTAACAGCAAAAATATGGCTGTTTACCTAAACATAAACTCAGAGCAATCCAAGATAGATTTGAATTTTGAGAAGAAATCAAGAGTTAAGTGTGAATATCAGTTTTAGAATGAATGATCAGATCTTTTATAAACATCCACATTAGAATTCAGTTTTATGTTAAGTGAACCTATTTATCTAGTCTAATTCCATCAATGCTTTTCAGTCGTTAGTTTCTTGGCTGCCATATGTCTACTTGTCGACACGCTTAGACGTTCTTTAAACGCTTGAATGATTTAATATGATGTTCATTTTAGCCTTGCTCTAGGCATCTCAAAATGAAGGTTAATCTTTGTTATTTCGATTTTTCATTTTTTCTGAAATATTCGTATCTAGTATTTGTATTCGACATATATTCAAATATGAATGTAAAGTATAATTCTTTAAAATTTATTAAAATCTTAAACAATTGAGCATACCTATACCATAAAAAACCTCGGGTCTCAGTGATTTCTTCGGGTTTTGGTCATAAGGTAGCTATTAGACAAAAAACTGAAGTTCTCCACTTCTTCCAAAGTTCATAAATTTGGAGGTGTGCCTTTGATCATAAGCAGGTTCTTGAAGCAGTCACATTACCTATCTGCAACTCATGCTATCTTGTAGCTTTTGAAAAACCAGATTAGATTAAAGGATTCTGGCAAATGGTTCTAGATTATTAATGCAAAAAGCTGCAAATGATTTCTCCGTTTCAATTTTGTAAATAGCCCATTCATTGCTAGTTACTCTCGAGTTTTCACTCTTTCATTGTTGGCCAATAATTCAGTATTGACAGGACAGTGTGCCCACTTGAGTTGAAGAATTGATCTTTTAGTTAAAATGCCATTGTTGCCTCATTGAATGCTTCAACGCTTCATATTCTTTCTCTTAACAGCTGCCATTTAACTGTTCAAAAATAAAAATCATCAACTTTTGTGTCAGCCTCCTTGATTTGAAAGAGCAAAATAAGAATCAGATATCTTGAGAAAAGCAAATTTAGCCATTTGCAGGACCACCACCATGGATGATGCCAGAGCAATCAGCCACCCTTGCAACACCTTGTCAGCTTTTTTCATTCAACCTTAATTTTAATTATTAAAAGATATTCCCTTTTCAATTTCTTCATGCTATTTGGTTTGAATTTTAAGTACATCTACGTGGCCTCAAAAAAAAAAAAAATCTATTTTTGCTGGGTCAGCTTATAATGAGAAAATGACTGGCATTTTATGGCATCCCAAGAGCCAGACTGAACTTATCTGTAAAATATGTTATTTTTAGCTTTGTTTGACAAAAGTAATTGAGATTTGAGAGGAATGGGTATTTTTCAATTTTTAAAAATAAGAAAATAAAAGAAAAAGAATAGCATGAGGAAGATTGAAACTAATATGATTAGACAATCTGCATGTATAAACAAAAAATGTTGGTGTGCTATCTGAATTTTTTTTTTTTAAATATTTAAGTTTAATGTTTGTATTCAACACATATTTAAATATATATATATATATGTAAATATGATTTTTTGATATTAAAAAAATTTTAAAATTTTTTTTGAGTATATCCGTGTAAAATTGATAAATATTGATATTTGACACTCGTTCGAGTCCGAGTAGTAGTTGGCTGTATTTTCTGACTAATATGGAATAAATTACCGAAATCTGTCTTCTACTAGTATGTTTCTGACCAGTTAACAGCTTCTGAATGCAACATGAAATAGAAATTTTCTGTTTGCTCATGTGTTGAAGAGGAGCTGCTTCATTTTTACAGTACAAAACTTACACCACTTGCAATTACACAATGTCACATCACATGGCATGCACATTATTAGGTAAATGCAATTCTGTTTCAAGGACCTTACCTGTGCTTAAGCTTTTGTCAAAGTTACCTAAAAGAAATTTAGTTTCTGCCAACTAGATTTCAAAAACTTGGGACATACTTTTTCCTTCTACATCTAACTTTTTAGTTTGTTAAGATCTGCATTGATTGTGAACTACCTTCTTCCAGCTAAGGCATCTAAGGTTCACATCTAAGTTACTTGGATTTGTTAGATTTGGATGTGAGTTTTGGACATCAATATATATTCGATACGAGTTTATTTATTTTTTAAAATTTTTTCATGAATTTAAAGTGTCTTAGAAGAGTCATATCTTCTATCCGTATTTAAATTTTTGTTTGACAAGAATACTTCAAAATAAACGAAGAGTCAGAATAACACAGGTTTGCATATTCTAATATATGGTTAGCTGATATTTCAAGCATGTAGAAGTAAACTATATATTTGTGTGTGTGTGTGTGTATATATATATATAAATACATATCTGTTTAGATATTGTAGGCCAGTCTCTTCATTTCATTATTTAGTATTATTATTTATTATTACTACTATATCATGTTTTCTATCTGCTTGCACCCATTGTTGTGTGGGTTCTTAACATCTTAATTCTTATGCTTAATTTTGACATCAAAAGTTCTTGCAACCTTAATCCTACCTTTTTTTTCTCTTTTTTTTTTTCCCAATTTCAACCATTTGGGATTTTGGAGTCGCCCCAACTAATCCCTAGACCGCCACAATCATTTCATGTTATCCATTGCAACTTACAAATAGACAAAATGATCCATATGTACGTAAACTAGCTCTTTGTATAATTGCTTAATATTGCATATCATATTAAGTAAGCATAAAATCTTAACTCCATAGTGCAATCATCTTTAAAGAAAAAGAAACAGAGAAACCTCCACAATAAGCAAATGGTAGAAGCAATGGCAACATGGATAGGAAGACAAGGCTCATCAGGAGATTAACACCCAGATTGGACCGCGAATCAGTGGCTGCAGATACAAAATCTTTTCCATACTTTAAAAATATTTATAACTGCTACAAATTCTGGAATTTCTGCACATCTTGGGCCGCAAAAATCAAACTAGCAGTTTCTTCTTTTAGATCAGCAGGGTGTTTCCTAGAATAATTGGACCGATTTGGGAACATGAAGTAAAGAGAAGCTCTAGAAGAGAGCAAAGATATCAACTTGTCTCGCCTTACTCTTAGCAATGATAGAAAGCTTGGCTACAACTAACTCATACAAGAGTTCAATGAATTGATTGGCAGCCAACACATTTTGTTTGTTCAACCTACAATTACAATATCAGAAGCATTCGTTAACTTAATCTAGAATCATACCTAGCACAAAATATAACTTACACAAATCTATATCAAAAACAATATATATATATAAAGAGGAATTTAAATTATATAATCAATTGCCATGTAATTTTAAATAGTAATGAAAATAAATATACAGCTGCATTTTAGGAGTTCAAATTTCAAACAAGATCAATATACAGCTGCATGCATACCAAAAGGAAATTATGATCACAGTCTGAGTCTGCTGACCTCGTATAATTTGCTCAATAATGTGTTTTGGCGAAAAGTTTTTTTGTTCAGTGTATAATACGTTCATGATGTAGGGTCATTGAGACGCTGAACATGTTCCAGGCATTAAATTTGAACCAAATCTTTATGATTTAGCCTCATTTCTCAGTTCATCCTATAATATGAAGAACAGCTCTGAAACTGGCTTTTAAATATTTTGGTCAAAAGATGGCTGGCAGACAGATCGTCACTGAACTGCCTTCCTCATTGTTGCACCGACTTTAGTGGAGCATTTTCTCCAGTAATTAGGAAGTTTCTATGTTTATTGGATTGCTTGAACAGTATGTCAAAAAGTTTTTTCTCATCTTTCAATCCTCGGATTATTCTGCATTTGCATCATGCTTTATTACCAAAGATAAGGGCAGATTATTGGATCAACAAAGCAAATTGATAAGATATTTCTTTTATATTCAGAATATCTGGTAGAGTTTCAAAATTCTGATCATAGGAAAGAAAACTCTTTTTGCTGACTTGGCGGGACCTGTAGTTTTTGGACACTGTTCTCAGAAGTCATATTACCCCCTTTGATTATAAACTTAAAATGTTTTACATTTTTTTTAAAGATTTTAAGATAAAACTTGCAGAGCTTGGGAAATTCTGCATCCTGCACTCAAATTTAAAGACCAAGTAAGGCCATCATCATCATCATCACCCTTCTATGCCATTGCCAAGAATATATTTGTCTATTCTAGCAGACTTAACACTAATTCTAATTTGGTTGCGACAGATGGCTATCTGATCTTAAAAATTTAAAAGCATGAACAATGCAAACCATAGTCAGATTCTGAGTAAGTCAGAAGGCAGAAGGCGACTCCATCCATAGCTTCTCCCTTGATTGGACCTTTATCAGTGTCTATTCAGTAAATGTATCCATGTCGCCTTCAGTTTCTTGACAATGTTCTTCCTGATCAATTTCCTGAACATATCTACTCCAATTTTGCCAATCTTCTGATTGTTGATCAGAAGTTAAATCTTTTGCGCTTGATCATCCTGGTTTGCAATTTTTTTTTTCATCTTTTGTGATTGTTGAGTCGCTTGACCTCACCTGGCTTTTTCTTCCATTCCACTTCTTCCCCTGTCAGTCTCATCGTCTGGCTCTGGATGGAACCTTTTGCATCTAATAATGTTGTAAATATTATATATATGTTTATATATATATATATATATTTATATATATATATATCACATAATAATTTGAAATTTTAGGCACTAATTATTTTGAATCCTAATAAAGTGAAGAATATGATATATATATATATATATATATATATATTAGAAATTTATTTGTTCATGGACATATGAAACAATATGTATTGGTTATAATAATTTTTCTTTCTTTTTAATTTTCTTAATTCTCTGATATTTTAAAAGACTATATAGAAAATAAAAAAGAAAAAAGAAAAGAAATGTTATAATGAGAAAAAAAAAACAAATGGGCTATCCAATTTGGGCTCCAAAAACCCAATAATCACTAAAAGATCCATTTCTCATTCAAAAATAAACTTGAGGTCCAATATGCATTTAAAATTCCAAAAAAAAAAATAAATAAATAAACCCCTATGTGTATGTGTGTACATATATATATATATATTTATATGTAGATATCTAATTTAAAAGTTCAAATATGGATTAGAAACCGATTACATAATGAGTGATTTTAATCGAGAAACCAAATTTAGCCACGAATTTGAATTTAAAATGTATTTGATTCAATTTTTTTCCTACTAACATATGGTCATAGGAATTAATTGAAAAGCAAATAGGAAAGGTAGAGATGCTAATATTTTTCCAATCAATGAGACCCAACCCATGCCACAATTTCTTTGCTAGAACAGCTAAGCTTGATTTTATTGATTTCAATTAAAGATGTCAGTGTACCTAATTAGAAAACCAAATTAAGTTGCTTTTCAAAATGATTTCATCATGCTTCTTTTGTCAAAATAGGTTTGATTATTCTCTTTGTATACCAATATACAAAAGCAAGGGGACAAAATTCCTTAATGAGTAGGTCAATACTCAATGATAAGAAAGCATCAAGGTATCACTTTTAGCTCAAATAATAATTGGTAGAATTTTCAATTCAAACTGCAATATTCTCTACCTTTATATATAAAAATAAAATAAAATAAAATAAAAAAGAAATGTGTCAAAATTCCACTTTCTTTTTTTTCCCCCATTTTTTGATAAATAAAAGCATCCTCCAAATAAATATATATTATAAAATGCATGGTTGAAGAATGTATCAACAACAATAAATAAATAATAAATACATAAATAAATAAATAAATGGTTGTAAGTTTGCCACAAGAATATTCACAGCTTTATATATAGAAAAATGGAAATCAAGAAACAATAATTCATTAATTTTGCAATCTGAAACTTATAAGCTCTCTTGAAACTATGGAAGTTTGGGTAGCAGCACTTTTTTTAAGGGTATGTATACAATAGACAGATAATTTTCCTGGGTATATTTTACATAATTAGAATTGGTATATCTGGTGTTTCTTTTTTAAAAAAATTATGAGATTTTTTATGCAAAAATAAGTAGTTTTTAAAATAATTTTAAATAAAATAATAAAATATTTAATAAGATATAAATATTTCTTATTTTTTATTTATTATAATATTTTTAATTTTTTTTAACTAAAGTGATATTATTTGACATTTGAAACAAATTCAATCAAAAGTTTTATAATAATTATCTTTCAAGTTTCAACCCTATTTTAAATTCATCCAAAAGCAAAAAATATATATTGATTTATTTAGTTAAAAGAAAGGAAAAAAGAAAAGGAAAAGGCAGAATAAGATGCAATGATGAGGGATTCAAATTAAATTTTGTTGAAGATGAAAAATGGGAAAATAAAAATAAAAAAAAGGAAAAAAGTAAAAGGAGGAAGTAATGAATTGCATTAGCAAAAAGTAAGAACAAAAGTGGCAATGATTCCAAAGTACAGCAGGGTAGGGTTTGGATGCATGGCATTGGAATCGCCTTTCACCTTAGAAAACCTTACTCTCTCTCTCTCTCTCTCTATATATATATATATATATGTATATATATATATATATAATATCATGATCATGCACATTAAGCCTACTTTACCCCCTAATCACTCACTCAAATTTAATTCATTCTACCGCAAAATATATATTTGATTTAACAATTCTCTAGTCTCTTATCTCTTTTTACAGCGCTAGTAAAGCCACCGAAAATAGAGCTATTGTAGCTGCGAGGAACCCCACCACTGCCTGCAACCACCCAACCCAACTCATCAATTTGGTGAATACCTCGAGATGCATAGATATATAAATATATATATATATATGTATATATATATTATCACTTCAAAAGTTAAAGACATCTATGTATTAATTAATTAAAATAAAATTACAAATATCTATATATTAATTAATTTATAAGTGATATGTCAACATTAATTAATTTACATGCTTATATGTATAGCCTATCAATAATCAGAAAATTACTTGTTGCATTCAAGGACCAAAAATTTACCAAATGGCTATGGGGATTTGCTAGCACTCACTTTTTTATCAATAATAATAATAATAATAATAATAATAATTGAGTTTGAGTTAAAAACAGGACAGCAAGGGATTAAAAAGGGAAAATAAAACAGTTGATTGACATTATTTAAATGCAAATATTCCAACTAGCCATGCTGAGAGAATTTTATACCTGTCCTCCATGATCAGAGGTGGGCATAGGGCGAATAGTAGCAGAATCAACTTCGCCAGTAGGTAATGGAAATGCAGGGTTACTGTTTATAGAAGGCATGCCTACTGGTGTGCTACCACTTGGTGCTGGTGAAACCGCCTGGCGAGGCTGGAATGGCCATGGATATGCTGGTGAATATGAAAAAACTGATCCACCACCTGGAATTGGTGCCGGAGCGGCTGCTGCTGGAGGTGATTCCGGAGAAGGTGTGATTGCATTTGCTGGAGGCAGCGCGGGAGTGACTTTTATGGAGAGCTTTTGAGAGCCTTCGCATGTTTTGAGAGAGCCATTGTTGAAACTAAAGTAGAAGAAACCAGTGCGGGAAGGGTGCCACTGCATACTTGTATAAACAAAGTTGATTGAGAAATTACTTACAGATGAGTAGATGACAACTAAAAGCATAACCTCGAAACTACTTAAAAATTTTGTAAGAAAAGGAGTGATTATCATGACTAATTACAGGCTAAAGAAATATTTTAACAATTTGGAAATACCAACTGGAAAACATTATAAAGAAAACATTAAAAAAAAAAAAAAAAACAAGTAGTTTGCTAGTGATAGAGATATCAAGTGACATACATACCACATAGGAGGTGGCGTTGGGTTTTGTAAGAAGTGTAGCTTGAGTGAAATTGCAGACATTGAAGGCATTTTTGTTCTGGAAAATATAGAGGTTGTAGTGGTCATACTTGTGCTTGAATGCTGAAGTGATATTAAAGACAAAAAGCAAAGGAAGGATTAGTAAAATCAGTAGTCAGAAACTCAAATACTAAAACTTCTTGGTGGGGGGTTTTCAAATTGAAGTAAAACTTACTTATTGAGTCTCCCACATGAACACTTGGATTTTTCCACTCTGAAACACCATCAACCAGGATTGTTACAGACAGAGAGGCTAAGAAAAATTGGAAGAGAAGACAAATGACTAAGATTAACATGGAGAAGATCTTCATGAACTCTTCAGTTCTCCTTTTTTTTTTTTTTTTTTTAAGGGGGGAAATGATGAAGGGTTTAGCTTTAAAAGGGCTTTAGACCTTTGTACATAGCTAGCTTCAATATTTCTCCCTGGCTTCTGGTCTTTTTGGGTGCAATTATTAAGCAAGAAAAAAAAAAAAAAAAAGAGAGTTTGAATGGATGACGTCAAGGGATATATCGACGGTTGTGAAGGTTTTAATTATTTTTGCAATTAATTATTTTACACAGTAAAAGGTGGCATGATTTTGTTTGTGGAAAAATCTGACATCTTTACTTTAAAAAGGAAAAAATAAAAACAAATAAACAAGTCGAAGAATGGGAATTGCCAAATGGAATTTGAGATTACCTCTGGTTAAAATGATGGGAATTATTATTCTAAAATGATTAGTTCAGTCATTGTCTTTCTTTCTTCCTCTCTTTCTTTCTTTGTTTCTTTCTTTTCTTTTCTTTCTTTTAGGGGAGCTCTGCTGGGGAATCCAATTTGCTTTGTTGAATCAACGTAAATCTTTCCCTTCGCTTTTTTCCCTTATAGGTTTATTTTAATTGAGTGTTACTTTAATGCTTACGAAGAGAATCAATTCTCTAATGAAGTCTCATCTTCTTAAGTTTTATGTTCATTATTGTTTTTTTTTTTTTTTACTTTTATTTTCATTATTGTTTTGTTACTTTTAGGCTTTGTGAAAATAAACCCACAGAATTGTCCGGATTTAAGACTGGAATGAAAGCAAATGCATGTATTCTAATTGGTTAGGAATTATGCTAAAGTAATTTATATTTTAGATCATTAAATTTAGTATTAATTTTTATACATCTAAATCATATACATTACGAAAATTTTATTATTAATATATTAAGTGCATAAATTTTATATAAATCATATAAATCTTTAACTTTATCAAATTAAGTTATTAAACTTCTATTATTAATAAATTAAGTCATATACTCTAATTAAAATGTTGATTCAATATATGTATATGTCTGTCAAATATTATCTTAATAAAATGTAAAAGATATGCTCTCTATATATATATGATGAGGTAGTTTTTTTTTTTTGTTAAAATTACTTAACTGAATTAAAATAAATTACCTAATTTATAAATAATAAAATTTTAAAGATATAATTAGATAAAATTAAATATTTATGATATATGTACAAATAAAAATTAATGCTAAGTTAAAACGTAAATCGCCAATTCTTTCATTTTCCAAAAGGTTAGCAAGTAATACTGACATATAACCGTACCTGCCCAATTTTGTTTAGTATATATCCATGATAACAACAGCAAAATGATTATCAATCTCATTTCGCCTTATTGAAAAAAGGAAAAAGCTTTTCATAATAATAATAATAACTATTGTGTACTAAATCTAATAGTGGACTGTTAATGTTATGAATTTCAAAGTCTTGAAAAAATAAATTACTTAGAGTTTTAAAAATACTTAGCAAAACTTTTATAATAATATGGTTAGATAATATAAACTTTAAAGATCAATATTAATGTTTTTGGGGTTTGGGTCGACCTTAATTATTATTTAATAATAAAATTAATATTTTTATTTAAATTAATTATAAAATAATAAATATTAATATTATAATATTATAATAATATGATAAATAATAAAACTGATTTTTAAGTTTGTTCGGGTCTTGAAAAAATTTTAAAAATTTTTAGATCACAAAACAATCCGACTTAACCTATGAACAAATTTGACGTGAATTATGAATAGGAACACTTTAAATCCAAATTATTAAAATTCAAAATTAAAATCAATTTATTTTTTGTTTGAATTTATGTTATTTTAAATTGTTTTAAATTGGTTTCAAATTCGGATGATTGATCATTTGGATCGAGATTTGAAATCCATATAAGTTTTAATGTCGCCGGTTGAGACTATTACGGCACTTGGACCTTTATCATTTCTATACACAAATATGTAAATGAAATATAGCCCTAATTTATAAGGATCAAAATTATGGTGGAGCAACCAAAACAGAATACTTAAAAGAGATTTGTTTGGAATCGAGAAAAGAAAGGAACTGGACTCGACTCGAAGCACGCAAACAGAAAACGACACTGCAACCACCAACTACAACAGCCTTTTAGTACAAACTGTGATTTTCGAAGTGTTAAAAACAGGACTATAATTATCCCCCCCCCAAAAAAAAACAGAAGGACTAAACGTTTAGCGGCAAGCGCGAGGATTAAACGACAAAACAAACTGTCAGAAAGCAAAGCACCCTGGAGGAAATAGAAGTAGTAAAATAAATTTGAATTTAAAAAATTATATGAAAATATTTAAGTTTGAATTTAAATTAAATTTGATTTGATTAAAAAATTAATGGTCTGAATTTAAACTTGATCCGAATTTAAATTTGAATTTAATACTTAAAATAAATATAAAAAAATTATAATTAGATAATTTTTAATAAATCAAAACTTTAATTATAAATTTTATTTTAATATTCTTTTAATAATTTAATTAAATATTAAAAATTTAATTTATATTTTA
>JBBYHK010000009.1:6751728-6768214 GCA_038382065.1 Adansonia grandidieri
ACAAGGCAACACATGTTTCTTTCTTTTTCCCCCTCACATCACTTACCTGCAAGAGACACCCCCCCCCCCCCACCAAAAAAAAAAAAAATGGGGTCCTTATCTGGAAGGCATGAGGCGGGAGATAGAATGATAGATAACCTGGTACTCTTTTTTCCTTAAGACGGAACTGGCTTTGGCTTTTCTCTTTCTTACAAGTATTTTTGTATGGTCTGAACTCCCATGGCTGTTTCTCCCAACATACGAATCAGAATCCCATTCCCTTCCGCCCCTTCTTCTATCCACCGTCTTCCTATGCCCACTCTCTTCTCCCCCTTCTTCTACTCTTCCCCTTCACGCTCACTCCGTTTCCACTCTCCCCCCACTCGCCCTCGCCCCCCCTCTCTCCGCCCCAAGGCCTCCGCCGAAACCCCCGCCACTCCAGGTCTCTCTCTCTCTCTCACTATTTTTTGTTTGCATTTACTTGTTTGTTTAGTTAGAAATATCGAATTAAGACAAATATTGTTATTGGCTAAGCTTTTGTTTTTCTAAATTAATTCCATTCCAAGCTAAAATGAAAATACTGTCGATTTTCTTGTTTCTTTTCATATAAATTCTAAGAAGTAAGGAAATTGCTTGTAAAATGGTAAGAAGCATTTGGCATTGTACTATTGAGAAAGGATTGTAGAAACTCCCATAAGCAAGTGTACTTACCATTCAAATCGTTTCACTTAATCCCAATTTTTTGGAAAAAAAAAAATCTATTTATTATGAAATTAATTAATGTTTGTGCTCAAATAAATCTTTGCCATTCAATTTTCACATGAAAGTGAAATAAATAGTTTACTTTTTTTTTTTTTCAAGTATGTGATTAGGTGACATAATTTGAACGAAACTGATATATGCTGATGCGTGCGATAACCAGTTTATTGAATCATTTCTCTAATAGTTATGACATAATTGGTTAATGTTTGGTTGTTGCTTTCAATTCTTGCTGTTTACTTTCCAAAAAAGAAAAAAAAAATGTTTTGATAAAAAGAAATAATTTTTTCAAAATTAAAACATTAATTCCATAAATAGCAAAATACGTAATCTTAACTTTATGGGAAAAATAATATTTGAAAGGTGTACCATTTACTTATTTTAATATAAAATAAGTGTCATTTCACTTTGAACTCTTTGCTTTCCCTTTTTTTAAGTAATTTTGTTTAGGTCTTTTTGATTTTTTTAGTAAAAATTAAAAGCAAAAAAATAAGAAATTAAATAAAATAAAAGCGGAAGACAAAAAAGACCAAAAAAAAAAAGCAAAAACGCCATCCAGAGCCTAAAAAAGTAAAAGCACTTAGTGAGAATAACAATCAAATGAATCTTAAGTTTACAACAAGTATAGTTTTTGACTGGCATCTATTTTTATCAACTATTGGCGTTATATGAAGTGCAAAAGTGTACTTCTTAAATCTCAAGCTGTTCTATCATTATGTATGCTATACAGTATGTGCTTATGTCAAATTAACTTTTTCTCTGAGCTAGGTTATATGCAGGTCCAAGGTTATGTCTTTCTTTGGTGTTTATAACCAAATGACATTTAAGGCATAATGGTTTCGTCTTTCTTCTTGCAGGTAACTTAGTCGAGAATGTGGTGATCATAGGTTCGGGTCCTGCTGGATATACAGCAGCAATATATGCAGCTCGTGCCAATTTGAAGCCTGTGGTGTTTGAGGGATATCAAGTTGGCGGTGTTCCTGGTGGCCAATTGATGACTACCACTGAAGTGGAGAACTTCCCTGGTTTTCCTGATGGAATAACTGGTCCAGATTTGATGGATAGGTACTTAAAAGAAAGATGAAAGCCTTCTTTTTTGTCTGTTATTTTTATTGACAACAGAGTCTTGATCGTGTTTTGAATAGGATGCGACGACAAGCGGAGCGTTGGGGAGCAGAATTGTTCCAAGAAGATGTGGAACACATTAACGTTAAAAGCAATCCTTTTACAATAGAGAGTAGTGAACGTAAGGTGATGTAATTTTCCTTTGGCTACTTGTATTGTTATGTTGAGGCGGTTCAAAATATTAGAATAGTGGATTTTCGAAACGTATTTTAAATTATTAGATTCTATGACTTGAATTGCATCATTATGCCCAATAATGACTCCTTTGTATGACTCATCTAATTAATTTTCTGGCTGAATGTCATTGTAGTCAATGTAGTATCAGATTTTCCTTTGGAACACTATTTTGAGTTGAAAACTTTTTCTTTCTTGGTACAGCGCCCATGTGAGTAAGTTTTTCAATTACCTTATGTTACTGCTTCCAAAAAGTGGAGAATGTTTAGTTGTTTAAGTTTTTCTTTGTTCCCATGTTTAACTTTTGGGAACTTAATATTCATTAGTCCTTGAATAACTTTTTGTATTGCTCTTGTTCTTTATTCATATTTGTTCCTTACATTTGTATTTCAGGTTAAGTGTCACAGCATGATTTTTGCCACTGGAGCTACAGCAAAAAGGCTCAGGTTACCCCGTGAAGATGAATTTTGGAGTAGGGGAATCAGTGCTTGTGCAATTTGTGATGGAGCATCGCCATTGTTTAAAGGACAAGTGCTTGCTGTGGTTGGAGGAGGTGATACAGCTACTGAAGAAGCAATATATTTAACTAAATATGCTCGTCATGTTCACTTACTTGTTCGTAGGGACCAACTAAGAGCCTCAAAAGCAATGCAAGATAGGTTAGTTTGCCAAACTCTTATTTTGTTTAAAATTTTGTGGCCAATATTTTGCACTATGCTTTAATAATTGGTTTTTCAAGTTGCTTACATGTGTACATAATGTTAAGGAAGGCAATGATATTCCTGCTTGTCAGATGTTTTTTTCAAAAGTTCTAGTGTCTTGTGCTTAACATTTTTCCTTCCATTCTATATCTTATATGGTTCATTGAGCCTTTTATTTGTTTAGTTTGTTTGTTTTTTCCCCATATCAACTCATATGTTGCACATTTGCTTACATAAGTTGTATTTGTTAGAGGATGGTCAAATTATTGACAATTGAAAAGCCTACTTTAAAATTGTTTGTGGACCTTATTCTTTCATTTTATTTTTTGGTACACTAGTGGACCTTATTACCAATGCCAAAACTGCTAGAAATACAAATAGCTTCTTAATTCTAAATTTCTTCTTCAAGTGATAACATAAATATGCAATACTAATCCTTCTTCATTTGCCTTGATACTGTCAGTTTACACTCCAATAAGAGTGTCATCCCTGTGCTCTTTTTTGGCTATGTTTGCACAAGTTAAATAGCAAAAATACCAACTAAAAGTTCCGTGAACTTTTAAAAAAATGGAGCATGGAGCCCTATTATCATGCCTAGGACTAGGAAGAAATATGATAAGTTGTTTTGTACTGAATCTTGTACCAATATAGATGATGTGGATGAAGGAATTCGGCCTCATGCCCATGCAGTAAATAACAAAATATAAGAAATAGTGCAGCATAAATTAAACAAACAAATTGTTGAATCACTCAAGATCTAGTTGTTGTAATTTCATGGGATGAAAAACTAAGTATTTTAAATACTTTCAAATATCTATTTAGGGATCATACCTACTCAAATACTTGTAATCTTGAGTTTATCATTCCAATTCAAAAGGTCGCAAAGTATTGATCACCAAAGGAATCCTTTGAAGGTCAACAATAGTAGTACACCGCTTCCAATGATAATCCACATGAATGAATTGATTAAATCTTCTTAAGGCTTAGGGATTCACTACAGCTAGCAAGTAGACTACTTGGTTTTAATCAAAATGTTTAATTTCCTCTCTTTTAGAGAAGTGGTCGAACTTCAAAAGGAGGAACTCTTTCTCTCAAGGTACGACTAGAAGGGAGGAAAGCAAGGAGGAAATGAAACAAAGGGTGTGACAAAGTTCTCAATGGCCACGTGTTTTCTCTAAACTGCTCTCATGAAAAGGAATTTTTCGCAACACATTGAGCACACTAATTGACTAGACAAGAGGATAAGGTTTATTAAAGTTTAAATTGGCTTCAAATTCCTAGTCAAAGAAGGACTTTTTCTCTCATATGTTTGAGTTTCGGCCAAGTAAAAATCTTTAGTGGTTTGGCCGAAACCTTGACTCACTGATGACTACATTTGGTTGCCAAGAGGATAGGAAGGTGAGAGTTTGATTCTTAATCAAAAACTGTAGTTGAAAAGGAGTTTCTCTTCAAGCTTCCTTGTTTAGCTATGACTCTAACCTTTTAGAGTGCTGTAGTCAAATCCTCCCACTTATATGTCTTAAGTGCATGGTTGACCATGCTATATCTAGGGAGGAGAGTTTGATTCAAAATCTAATCCTATGACTCCCTGAAGATTTTGGTCAACTAAGGATAAGAAAGGTTGGAGTTTGATTCAGAACCAAACTCATTGCACAAGTCAAATGTTTTCACTTTGTATGCGTTAGAGTTTCAGTCATATACTAACTCTTAGTATCATCACCGCACCTAAATATAATTAAGACAATGTTCAGCTAGCTTAATGTGAGAATATAGAATTTAATTCATAATGAAAACTCCACAAAAAAGGAAAACACTTTCTTTTTGGACAACACCAAATTTGACCAACATCATCTTTAAGACATGTTCTACATTTGGACAACGCTTTGTCAGAAGTACAAGCTATAATGTCATTAAGACATCCTAAATTTCTTTCGGATTCTAAATATTTATAAATAAGTGTAACCTTAGCTGTCCATTAGAAATGATCTGAGTCATGGGGAATTCAACTATAAATAAACGACTCCCCAACCTTACTTGTATCATCAAACACTTGAGTAATACATTGAGCCTTCCTCACTTTTCTCTTTGAGTTCTATTTTTTTGCTTAGCTTTAGTAAGCTTTTAGCTTCAGTGCCTAAGGGTTTAGATTTCCCAAATTTAATTTATGTCTTAATTCAACCTTAATTGAATTATTCAATTAAGTCCTCCATTATTTAAGCTTTTATTCAATTAAGTCCTACTTAATTAAATCATAAATTTAGTCTAACAAATCGATCTATTGTGTAATCCATTAGGTTTTCAACCTGTTGGCAATGAACATAAATTACAATTTATATTTTTCGACAAAACTTATAATTTATGAACATAGATTATAAACTGCATCTAGCAATGCATTATGACCAACCAAATGTTGAAGAGTCAAGATGATCTCTAAACCTTTTAATAACCAGCCTCTCTATGATTCAGTGCTTTTAGCATAAATACCTGAAGGACCATGAGCATGCTACAATGTTTACTCATGATGTCAATCCTTATTAGTTCTTATAGCTTACGATTAACCTTCTGAATTTAGAGAAATTATGTATTGTAAATTCATTGTTTTTGGCAAAGACTTTATGTGGTTAACCAAAGCCAAAAACAAATGAGAGAATTCTCCCAATGTCACTTGGAATCTGAAGATCGCTCTTCCATTTTCTGATGCTTCATGTCATACCCAAAATACCTTTCTGCAAGCATAATCTCTTTTGACTTGTTTAGATGAAACTAAAGTATGATAATGACACGGGATGGCTTGGTATCATAAGTCTAAGGACAATATACATGATTGGCAGGCGAGAACATTTTTATAAACACTTGATTGTATATACCAAATGAGTTCTCACAGCAGGGCCATGTTCAGTGAACTTGTTTAACCAAATGAGTTCTCCAGTATCTTTCATACTTTAGCCTTTGAGATTTGTTTGCTTAATTCACATTTAAGGAGACCTAGCATGTACTAGTCTTTGATTAATGCCTTGTCTTGGCAATACAATAACCAAGAATAGTTTTAGAAGCATGACTCATTATGTTTCATGGACTTCATCCAACTAGTGCTTAATAATTAATTCTTTATTATAGTACAAACACGAAGGAAAACTTTATATCACTAATATGTAGCGACATACGTGTATTATTAATTGTATATCCCATGTCCTCTCTTATTGGCTTTAGGGCATTGCTAACCATGTAAATGCAACATTTATTGCACGTATTCTATAATTTTTTAGTTTGTAGCATTCATTTTATTAATATAAAAAGTTCTAAGCATATTTAAATTGCTACATAATTTATCTTGGATTTTTTATGTTTTAGTTTTTAAATCATTTTCTCCACTTTAAGAGAACTGCATTTTTGTAGGTCTCAATAGTTCACATTTTTATACTTGTTGAAGGGTGTAGTGAAAAGTATCATTTTTTTTTTCAAACTTAAGTTTAGTATTTTAGCATGAATATCATACACAATTTTAGTCATTCAATTAAGATGTAAGGTCTTTAGGATATTGGTTTGTTATGTTAATTGTGGTGGAAAAATGGTGGCTAATATAAAGGAGTTGCTTCTCATTTTATCATCATAGAAGTTGATGCTATCGCATATCTTTTAGACCTTACAAGTTGTTCCCTTTCAACGGGCAAATAACCTGGGCAGCTTTGTCAAATCATGATATTCACTCAATTTAGTTAATGCTCTTATAGAAGGTTTCTGCGTTTTTAACTTTACCACTGCGCTTTTGCTTAGTCTAGAATATGTCATGCAATTTATTGAACTTCTGTTTAATATTTTTGTGAATATTTTCATTTTATACTATTTGAAATTTATCAGGAGTGAATTATCTAAAAGCTGAAGGCTTTGCTTTAATAATACTTGTGGTTCAAATGAGCAGTTTAGTTTTCTAAAGAGCAGTTACCTTAACTGTGGTGCATTGTGTACTAATGAGCAGTTTGTATGTCGAGTTTTCAACTCCCTGAATGTTTGTTTAACAGGTTAATTATCGCGAATGTTTCAGAGTTTACAACAATCCAAATATCACTGTGCACTTCAATACAGAGGCTGTGGATGTTGTTAGCAACACAAAAGGTCAAATGTCTGGAATATTAACCAGAAGAGTTGATACGGGGGAGGAATCTGTGCTTGAGGCCAAGGGCTTGTTTTATGGTATAGGACATTCACCAAATAGCCAGCTGTTGCAAGGTCAAGTTGAACTTGACAGCTCAGGATATGTGCTAGTTGAGGAGGGCACTTCTAGAACTTCTGTTGAAGGTGTATTTGCAGCGGGAGATGTGCAGGTAGTCTTCCTCTATCTCTTATTAGTTTGGGACCAGTCAGCAATTATCTCATCTCCCAAAACCTTGAGATTTGTGTGTCAGCATTGCCAGAAATCATGGCACAGTCACATTAGCCTTTCAGAAATATAGTAATCAGACAATGTGAACACTTATGTTTGGAATTGTTCATAATACCTTGGTAAGAGTATCTAAAGAATCTAAGGATTGCTCTAGCATCGGTTGAACTAGGTACATGAAAGGACTCATTAGAACAAGGAAAATGATAATGGAATGCTTTCATATGCTGTTTTTGGATTGTTGGTGGGCAAGAGTAACCCGATTATAATAATGAGAGAGAATGAATCTTTTTTCATCTTGTTCATTAGCATTTGAGGAGATTCAAACCAGTTATGAACTCAGCGAGTCAAAATTGTGGTATGCTTTAGATTTTTTCTGTTATAATGCTGCACAAGATGACTATAGTTTGCTATGTTATATTTTGTTAACCATATGATCACTAGTATTTGAAAATGATAAACTAAGTTGAGATATTGCCTCCCATGAATTTCTTAGATTATGGATTTATGGCAGTAATAGCAACATAAACTTCTAATTTTTTATGATAAAGAAATTGTGAAGAATGTGGCTTGATCATAGTCAAATAGTATCAATTTGGGCGAATACTTTTAGTATAAAGTTCTGTCAAAGAGATTTCTCATACCAAAATATTTGTTTGACCTGAAGGTTTGATGCACTTTAAATTTCTTCCAGAATTCAGATAATCTGGTAAAATACTTAGCCATTTCATCTATCCAATCGTGTTAAGGGTGTCCGTTTATCTTTCTTGGTGCATATGATTTCTGGAATGTGCCTCTGACATGAATGTCCGAGTATAGTAGTATTATATTTAGAAAAATAGTATTTTTGGGTGTAGGATGTTTCTTCTGTTATATTTGTTGTGGGAAATATGATTTGTAATCTATGTTTCTGTTAGTTAGGATAAATGTTGGGCATGGGCATTTGTCCAACAAGAGCATGTTGATATTTTCCTTAGTCTTCCCTTATGTTTGGAGTCAGCCTGCCATACCATACTGACTTTTGAGGTGTCGAATATGTGTAGATGGTATGACACATGAACTTATTGACAATAGATAAGTCAAAGAAACATAAATGTAACCATAAAAGACATTTGATGGTTTCTAAGCGTGAAAGAGAAAATTAATCACTTCTTGAAGGCTCGCTGCATCCTTTTGCTACATGAAAACATTGGTGCTTGACTTGCCAGATAAATTCAAACTACCATCCAGCGTCATATATTTGGAGAAGTCTGTAATAAAATGAATTTGTCTTGAAACTCCGTTGATCATTTCATTTAACAGGATCATGAGTGGAGACAAGCCATAACTGCTGCGGGATCTGGATGCATTGCAGCTTTATCTGTTGAACGGTACCTTGTTAGAAATGGTCTTCTTGTTGAGTTTCATCAGGTATTTATCTTTCTAACAGACACCAACTCTGGCATTCTTATTATATTTTGCGAGAAGTACTTTGTTAGTTTATTTGGTGATCTGCCTTTTGTCCGAGCTGTTTATTTACTAAACTTCTCTAGTATTTATATGACACATGCTTTTATTAATCTTTATCATGATCATATATCTTATAGCCTCAAACCGAAGAGGTCAAGAAGGAACTGACGGATAGAGATGTCCAAGAAGGTTTTGACATTGCACGCACAAAACATAAAGGCCAGGTTTGTATCTAATTGTCTTAGATGAATTTTTTTTTTGTTTTTGATGTATCAAACCTTCCTCCTTTCAGTTTTCAGTGTAATCTTAGCTCTAAACCAATATTTCTTATTTTATTCCAGTATGCTCTACGAAAATTGTATCATGAGAGTCCGAGGCTTATATGTGTATTATATACTTCACCAACTTGCGGTCCATGTCGGACTTTGAAGCCAATTCTTAGCAAGGTATATTAGTTCTAACTGTTTCAATACTTCATGCTATTTAGCTTCCACAGTCCAATTGTTATGACTTGGTAGGTGAAATCTTCAACTGTGATTTGGATGTGGTTTTATATGTTTCAAGATGGCATAGATTAGACTACTAAGCTTGTGTAAATCTCATTCACTGAATCTTTTGCCGGGGTAATTGTGATGGAAATTAAAAATGGTATCATATTGGGAGCTTGGCTTGATTCTGGCTGTCAGGAAAATACCCTGTGAAACCAGAAAGTGGATATTGCGAGTACAAAGTTTTACCATAGATCACTTAATTTCAGATGAACTTAAAGTCTTTTCTTTTAGCAAATTTACTTATGTCATTGGTCTAAAACACCTTGTACATGCCTTAAGGGTTCAGCTTAGATTCTCTAATGCATGGATACTCCATATAGTCACTCTAATTTCAAAGACTTCATTGCGAGGAGCTTGCAGTTTTTAGGTAAGAATATCGTCAAGAAACTTTTCTTGACTTGTATATATTGTTTAAAGTTGTGTTGGAATGAAAAGCACTAGAGAAGGAAGAAGACCTAAAGAACCATAATGCTAGCAAAGCAGTTATCATTTCTTTTAACCATCAATCTTTGCAACTATAGGTATTATCGAGAGACAAGCAATATAGTTGAATCTGATTTGGTCATAATTAGAATGTGTAGTAAGCAACATGGATAGCCAACTCTGATGATCATTATCTGCTATATCCCTTCTTAAGATTTAGAGAAATCCATGTGTTTGAAGCATCTCTATAACCTATTCTTTTGTGGCTATATAAGGTGGCTATGAAGCAATATGATTAGGTTCGACAATTTGATGCTTTTGCTACTTGTTTCTTGTTATTTGCTTTTTCTACTTTCTTAAAAATTGCCATAAAGCAAATGTAAATGATAAAAAGCTACATCATATTTGTTTTTAAATGGACAAATAATTGAAATATGAAACCAATTTATCATGATTGTTCTTTGTAGAAGTAGAATCATGCATTTTTTTTTTTCATTTACTGTGTATCACAATTATATAAAAAATTTTGTTTGCTTTTGTATCTTGCTTTTTACTTTATGAAAAATTGCTATAAATCAAAAGAAAAGGATAAAAAGCAATGTCATAATTATTTAAACAGACAAATAATGGAAATGTGACACCAATTATATCATATTTATTCTATAGAGAACTAGAACCATGCATTTTTGTCATCTAAAACAATTATATAAAAAAGTTTTATCTGCTTTTGCATCCAAACACAGTGTTTGCTCTTTTGCTTCCTGAGTTAAAAGACAAATAGCAAAAGTGCGAATCAGATGGAGCCGTAATGCTAGGGCAAGGTGGGGAGCATGCTTAATGTATATATGTCAATCACATTTAATGTATGATGAAACATATCTTTTCTATGAAGTAACTAGTGTTATTTTGAATGGCGTTTTTCTTTTTTCCTTCATTTTGCTCATCTTTTACGAAATTTGTCTATTTACAGGTGATTGATGAATTTGATGGGAATGTACATTTCGTTGAAATTGATATCGAGGAGGATCCAGAAATTGCAGAAGCTGCTGGAATCATGGGTACCCCATGCGTGCAGTTTTTCAAAAATAAAGAGATGCTGAGGTTTGCTAAACTTGTTCTTTTCATGCTTTTTTCTTTATGCCAAGCCCATATTTTATTTCTCTTCTGGTATCTTTCACGTATATGTGAAATGAACTCGATATATTTTTCATCAAAGATATGCAGTCAGAGATAAATGTTATAATGTCGGAGATTGTTACTTGCCTGCCAACAATTCTTTTCTTCCGGTTATGCAGGACTGTATCCGGGGTCAAAATGAAGAGAGAGTACAGAGAATTCATTGAAGCAAATAAATGAGATTATTCTGGTACTTTCTTTGCTATCATCATTTTGTGATTCAATTTTGTTCCTTCTGAACGGTAAGTTGAATAATGCCTTCAATTTTAAAATGATATCTTGTATCCATTATCTACACTATAGATTACACATAAGAGTTGCCAATGCATTATATTTTTTATTCCAATCTTTATGATCAATTTGTATATTTGGTATTTTCGGTGGTGAACTTTGTTTACAAGGTTGACTACATGCTGCTGACTAGAAAAATTGGCAGCTGTTCTGTATTCAAACCTTTCGATAAAATATATATTCTTTCGGACACAGGCTTGTGCATTTGGTTATAACAGACATGGAAAATCTTCGTTTCTTTCACAACTTGCATCACACTCGAGAAAAAAAATGAATTGATTTCTGATTTATAGAAATCTCCTATGCTTTTTTTAACTACCTCATTTTGAGTACCAGAAATGGCTGTATGAGAAATGACTTTTTTATTACTTAACTGCACAATCTGTTAAATCGTATTTGACCGAAGAAATACAAAAGAGGCTATCAAAATTTAGGAATAGGGGAAGGGTTGACCGAAGAAATATAAAAGAGGTTATCATAATCTAGGAAAGGGGAAAGGGTTTATAGATGCTGTGTTTCGAGATTCGAGACTTACTGGATGTTTAAAGCTGTCTACTTCATTAGCTTATAAAAGTGACCTTGCCTATGTTAGGGGGGAAAAACTCCTGGCTGAATTAAACTGCTAAACAGTCAACGAATATCTCATAAATATATACTAAAGAGATATAAGCCCACCTTTGACAGACGTTCCCTCCTTTTTATATGCCCATTTTGGGGTTTTCAGGACTACAATGGTATTTGCCTTGTCAATTCGTTAAGCATATATTTCACGTCATTCATGATGATTGATTTGTACATCTTATTTCAAGCAGGCTTTTGCACGTCTCAATGCAGAAAACTTAAAACACAGTAAATATAAATACATGAATATAATTACATTGCATTGGCTACTATTAATTCTGATCGGCACTGATTTTTCATCCTTCTTTAGTTCTATAATCGCACTTATTACTGTCAAATACTATATTAGACTGTCTAAACATGAGGATTAGATATGTTTTTTGGAAATAAAAGTCTGGAAGAAGTTGATACTGCTTTGGAGACGTTTCACTTCCTGATGAATTAAGTTTAGTGTCTCACAGTCCAAGAGTCTGTCTTAGCCTGAAAATGGCAACCAAGCTGCGTAGCTTGAGTCTTGACCCTTGACAGGTGCCTCGATGAAATATTCTAAAGGGATTTTGGGTAGTTGCAGCAAAGAAACATGTGTAATACAGACGATGCTCTCTCCTTGTACCTTAGAACCATGAACAAGAGTATCCTGAAAACAACTAATAGACAGGCAAGTGCTGCCAAGTCCCACCACTTGGAATGATGGAGCTGAATTCCGAATGTATTCTGGAGGATCATCTCCCCCTTAAGCTTTGGCTCTCCAGGTACTGGAGGATCAAATTCAAGCCCAATCATATCATTCTTGTACTGACCCTGCATAAAACTTTTGTTAAGACCCCAAACTCTATTTTAGACGAAAGAAAATTTTTCCAAGTTTATATTAGGTAAGTATGTTCCCTGATTTGAAACCGTGAACTTTTCAGGTACTTGGATGAATTGAGTATCGACTTCTTAAGTCTCTAGACCAGAGAGTTCCTTGTTAAAATTGAAAAAACCCTCAAAGGTCAAACCTTATGTTTCTTGGACTCGGGAGTAAGTATAAGATACATGCGTTCAGTACATATGTTTATTTTGAGGATCATAATTTGATACCCATGTTTGAATGTGTCAAACTAAGGGGGCAGACACGGTACTTTAGAAAAATAAAGTGTCTGGGTAACATAGCTCAAATCTACTTGGTTATCTATGGGTAAAAAAAAAAGAGGAATCCCATGAATCAGGTTGCTTAAGTGACAATTTAGGGTTGTTTGGAAGGGGAAGGAGTTTGGGTAAAAGTCCACGTGTTATACAATAAGTTATGTAAATGTTCTCCAAAGTTAATTGGAGCAGAAAGATCCAGAAGCTTCAAAAGTGAAGCACTGGACTTGAACGACGGAAGTCATAGTCATAAGTTTCATTAAAACTCAGTGATAACTCAAGGCCTTGAACTCCTCAGGTTTCGACTGAGCTTCAATCTTTGCAACAGAAATAGTAGAGTATATTGAAGTTTTCCGGTTTGACTCAAACTAACATGGAAAGTATTGCTGGATTTGAGGGATCAAAAATCTTTTCCACACTTTTCTAGGGACGTCTAAATTCTAACGGAGTTGAACTACAAGCTTGGAGCCTAGGAAAACATATACCTTGAGTAAGGTTGATTTCTTACCTCTACTGCCCATGATGCATAACTGATGTAGCACATAGGGTAGTACCAAAAGATCCTGGGAAGATCATCGGGCCTTCGAAAGATAGCAGACGGCATCATCATTATTACCTACATCCATAGGTTCATTCTAATTAGATCCACATTGGCCTTTTTCTTGAATCAAAATTAACTGATCAAGTCTAGTGAGTCGTTTTGAACTTACGTTGAGACCGGCTGAAGCTCCTATGGCCATCAAGATGTTTGGAACCAGTATCGAAACAATAAGCGTGGAGGTTTCGGTTGCGGCAATGCAGCAGAAGAGATTGATACACAGATACCAGTATCGAGAGAATCCTCGATGCAAGTTCACCATGAAGTATAATATGGTTCCTGAACTGATAGAAATTGCAGCCACAAAAGGAAACGACGAGAGGAAGTTCGATAGGACGTATACAGACTCTCCATAATGCCCTCCAAATCTTTCGTGGCGGAAGACCTGGTTTTCATGGAGGAAGATTCCGTCATGGGATATGATAAAACAGATTCGGCAGCAAATTTCTAATTAAGATGAAATTTACCTTTATTTCCTCTGCGAAGAAGGGCAAGCCTCCAATAGCTAGGACGATCATGAGACCATAGATGAATCCATCGAACTTCCCTCTCAAATAGATGGCATAGTTGCCGGTCCCCATGTTGAAAAAGAAGCTGCCAGCACTTACTGATACTAAAATATAGAACACAATTCTTAGCCAGTAGTACCCTAAATCTCTACAGATGTTTAGGCTAGATCGACGAGTCAATATACACAGCTGGTTCAACCAGCCAGGCCTACTTGTGTTTGATTCACTACAAGTTTCTTCGTCCTGCAAGGTTGTCAAGTCGTGATTACTCTTACTAAGTTAATGTGAGTTAACTAATGCACTAAAATTGAGAAGATGAAAATCCAAAAAGATAAAACCAGCTAAATAGAAGATTCAAACGTTTAGTGAATCGTTGGTTAGATTGCATACAATGAGAGCGATTTCTTGAATCCTTTTTCTTGCATTTCTTGCATTATCAGAACCCTTGTATTTCTCTACAAGCCTTGCTTTGATCTCTGTGGTTGTCATATTGATCGAAGAACCTGATGACAATGGCATCATTTCCTGTAGAAAAAACAAATGCAATGCAATCATATATCTCTTGCTAAAATGTTGTCAAAAACTGAAATGCTGTCGTGAAACGCTGCTAGAAAAAGCCAATGAATGTGAAAATTGCTGTAGTGAGGGAATAAGAATATTTCGGTAGACTCACAAAATTTTTCCTAGTCTGCATTAGAGTGGCTATGATTTTGTCAAAATCTGAATTGGTACATCTAAGGAAGTGATCCGGAGGGTTTCTTGTTGTTGGACAAGGGAATCCGGCATCAGCAAAGAACTGCACCAAATAAAAGGAAAAAAAATTCAAATCAAACAGGAATTGCATGAACAACATTGTTATTATTGTGAGGAATTTTCTCACCTTGACAGCCTTTTGAGCCTCCCCAAAATAAACAGTTTCTCCACATGAAAGGAGATACAAATCATCAAACAGGTTGAACACATCGATGCTTGGATGGTGAATGGAGCAAACCACAATCTTTCCATCGTGAGCTATATTACTCAGAACTTGAATCACAAAGAGAGCTGAAGCACTGTCAAGTCCACAAGTGGGTTCATCAAGAAACAATACTTGGGGTTGCGCTAAAATCTCGAGACTGATGCTTAGTCTTCTTTTTTCTCCACTGCTGATGCCCCTCAAATGCCAGTTCCCAATCTTCCTGTTAGCACAGTCTCGAAGACCCATCTTGTCTATTGTATGTTCAACAATGTTATCAACCTCTTCTTTTGTCAGAGTTGTTGGAAGCCTCAAATGGGCTGAGTAAGTCAGGGTTTCTCTCACAGTTAGAGTTCCCAGGAAAACATCTTCTTGAGTCGCATAAGACTTGGGAAAATATGTCAAAAAAAAAAACCAGAATCAGATCATAAGTATCATTTTTTTCCATGACATGAGGTTCAATAATTTATGTACTAGTGTGTTAAAATTATTAAAAGAGGTAGCAAAATGAACTCGAACTGAAAATTTCATTTGAAAAACTCAAGCCGAATTAGCCAAAATATATATATAAAAAAAAAACTTAAACACAAAAACCCTCGTGATAAACCCAAATCGAGACTGAACCGACCTTGAACTTGAATTTAATATTAAAATTTAAAAAAAAAATCAAATTGTAATTAGATAATTTTTTATAAAGTAAAAAATTTTAATTATCAATTTAACAATTTTATAATGAATTATTTAACAAATTGATTTTATATAATAAATTAATTTTATATTATTTGATGCTAATAAATATTGATTTTAATATATAAATATAATTAAAAATATCATTTTGTAAACTTAATTAAAAAATAGCATTTGTTCTTGCGTATGTCAGGAGTGAATTTCAGTTATTCTATGAGTTGTTAAACATAAAATTGTATACTTCACAAATAAGTAAAATTAATAAAGTGTTCACTAACAAAATTTGTATTAACATATAAAGTTTGTTTTAAGTGCAAATTATATCAAGTTAATATAAATTTTATTCCTTTTAATGTTATTAATATTATAGAATCAAAATTAGGAAAATAAAGAAATTTAATGTAAATTTTAACTCTTTTTATTAATCAAATAAATCTATTTACTTTTTACCATTAATGAAAACCAAAACTTTGAAAATAAAACAAATTAATGTAAGCCTTAACTTTTTTATTTGTTATCGAATAAATTTATTTAAGAAAAGTCTTTTAATGAAACTAAAATTCTTACTTATATATTTGATAAATCTTATTAATAATAAAAAATTTTACAATAGCAATTTAAAAATTTAGTAACTAAATTTATATTTTTTTAGATTAATGAAAATTGAAAATAAAGTAATTTAACATAAAGCTTAACCTTTTTTTATTTATTTAAGTTATTACTTATAAAGTGAATAAATCTTATGAACAAGAGAACAATCTACAATGATAATTTAGAAATTGTTTTCATTTATTTAATTAAATCAAGTCCGATCGTGATAATGTTTCATATATCATGTCTTGTTCATATATTATATAATTATATCATATCTAAAATTATCATGGCCATAAATAATTAATCATTTCATTTTCTTTACTCGATACTATTTAATATTTGCTATTCAAAATTGATAAATTATTTAAATATATATTATATATATCAAGTA
>JBBYHK010000009.1:6791738-6817183 GCA_038382065.1 Adansonia grandidieri
GATGATTTGCCCTTATCTATCTTCATGAATTTCTTGAATTTCTTGGCAAATATGATCATCTCCATATCTTCACCATCCTCATCATCATCATCATCTTCCTTACTCATGGAAACTTTAAATGCAACTCTAATTTTTCTTGGTTGCTCTTTTCCATTATTTATCTTCATTTTGTATGTGAGGAGTGATCCGATAAGCTCATCTAAGGCAAGGAGATTAAGGTCTTTTGACTTCTCAATTACGGCCATTTTAGCTTCCCATGTCCATTTCCTTGTTGGGATACACCTTTCCAAGACCCTTCAAGCTATTTACAATGTTCGTGAATCTATCAGACATCTCCTCGATACTCTCCTCCAGTTTCATCTTGAAATCTCATAATCAAGAGTGAGCATGCTTATCTTGGACTACTTGAATTGATTGGTCCTTTCATGTATGATAGCCAAGTATCCCATATTTCTTTGGCATTATCACACAAAGACACCCTATTGTACTTATTAAGGCCTAATGTATGAAAAAGTGCGTTCATGGCTTTGGCATTGAGTTAAGCCATCTTAGTGTCTTTCTTATCCCATTCTCATTTTTCCCTGGAAACTTCAAGGTCACCTACCATCTTTGTTAAGATGAGTAAGCCTTTCATGATTATCTTCCAAACTTGATAATTATTTTCTTGGATAAATAGCTTCATCATTGTCTATCAATAAGTGTAATCTTCACCATTGAAGAGAGGAGGCCTCATGATTGAATGTTCTTCCTAGCCTATACCAAATATTTCATCACTAGCCATTTTCATGGTCTTTTACGGATCTTTGCTCAAGGATTTTAAGCCTATAAGAATGAAACACAAGCTCTGATACCAATTATTAGACCTTTTAGTGAAGAATGAAATTAAAAGAGGGGTGAATTAATTTCTCAAAACTTTAGTAAATTAAAACATTAATAAATAAAATTGAGAAATCTAAACAATAGACTTTAGAGTGCAAGTTAGTGAATAGAAATAAACAATTAAAGACAATGGAAGGAGAAGCAAACTGAATGATTTAAAGAGGTTTGGCCTCAATTACCTACATCATCTACCTCGGCCTTACTTACCTTGGATTTCCATAACTCACTAACGTGAATTGTCTACCTTTCAAGGGCAAGGTATAACCTTTACACTCCCTATCTTTCAAGGTTAAGATAGAAACCTTTACCCTCTATCTTTTGTGGCTAAGATAAATCTCTTTCTCACTACTTTTGAAGGCTAAAAAGAAACCATATCTACTTTTCAATGGCTGAATAAGAACCTCTCTTTTTATAGGGATTTGAGCATAAACAAATAAAACCTCTAAAAGTTAGGTGTTTACAAGAATTTTGGCTCAAGAGAAATATGTATCTAAAGATACAAAATAAAGAATACAAAAATAGGAAAAATTAATCCTATACAAAGATAAATGACTTAGTGAAAATGATGGAGAAGATGAAATATTTGACTTTAATCACAATCCCTTAGTTCTTCCTCTTATTGAAGGCGTTGGAGAGGTTTATTCATAACCTTGATCATGATTATAGCCATTTGGGATTTGGTGAAGGAATATAGCCATTGAAGCCTTCAAAATGTGATTTTCTGTTGTTCCCGATGCCTCTGTATCGATTCAATTGAGTGGGTATCTATACATTATGTTTGACGGCCCAAAATATGACCATTAAACAATGTTGTATCGATACAGAATGATCTGTCTCGATATAGAATAGTGCTGTATCAATACAAAATAATCTGTCCCAATACATAAATAGTGATTTTTGCATTTTAAGGTTATTTGCTACTACCAAGTATTGTATGGATACATACACATAGTGTATCGATATATTCATATGAAAATCAATTTTAATAGGTTTTTCATGACTTAAAAACGTTAAAAACTTATCTAAAATGTGTTTTATATAAATATATGTATTAAAAACACATTTTTGAGTGCTTGAAGGAGTTAAAAACACATTATAGTATTTTTCAAAGTGTTTACAAAATATGTTACGAAAAAATATTAATCTTTGAAAATATTTAAACACAAGCTAATTAAGCTTAAGTTTTAGTTATATCAAAACTAAGATTAATTCAAAGCTAATTATGGCTAACAAGAAGATCAACCAATATTAAACAGGTCGACCTTTTAAAATATATCTCGATATGCATAAGGCGAAGCATTAATGTGTCGTGATTATCAAGGGCATCAACCGCCTAAGAGATTAGCTTACTATTTTCATTGTACCTTTTGTCAAGTTTATACGGAATTATACTATCTTTTTTTTCATGAATAAAATGTAATTTTGTTTCTTTTCAATCCTTTCGCATCATATTCACATTGCGTTATGTTTGTTATTTAGTTGATAATACTTGATAATCGAATAAAATTTACATGAGGATTTCTTAATATTACTTCAAAAAAAGACGAGAAGAGCACAAAAAATTTTGTTCATGCCTTGATTGTCAAGACCACGAACCACTCTCACTTGACACTTACTAGTCACAAACATGTGTTAAACTATTCTCAACTCTCAAGAGTCAGCAATCATGAAAAACTGTTAAACCTAATCTAAACTCATCCAATTCATCAAGAACACTATCGAGACTCAAACACTAACCAACTCAGTCAAGATATATAAACAAGCAAGCCATGATCACATAAATCCTCAAACTCTCCAAAAAGACCAACGGGTATCCAAGTCAAGAAAAAAAATCTAGACATCAAATGATCAAAAAACGGTCATGATCACAAAGCCCATTAAGCTCAATGTCAGTATTCTAAATTGTAAAATCATGGAAACAGTTGACAAATCTCCTAATCAAGAGGATAACTTGTAATATTTATGCCTATAGTAGACTTTATGTTACCATTATGCAATTATGTCATCAAGAAAGTTGCACTTGCATCATCACATATCATAGTGTATTCATATTATCATCAGATAACATTACTCTACCTGCATGGTGTCAACCAACATCTAATGAATCTCGAAGGACCTCTTGGTAAAAACCCTTGAAACCAAAAACCAACAAACTAGAGGGTCGCTCACGTAAGAACCTTATCTCTTTAGAATACCATGTTAAGAATCCAAACCCCATACAACTAAGCAATAGTTTCAGGTCATTGACCCACGTCAAAAGGTAAATCCTAGGGATGCCTATTAGTATAGCCCACTTGGTTGTCATTTGTCAAGAACTCTTGTCTAGGACTTGTGTCAAGAACTTTTGTCTAGAACTTTTGTCAAGAACTTTTGTCTAGAACTTCTATCAAAACTTTTGTCAAGAACCTTAAAGCCTAATAGTGCCAATTAGTCATAGGCTGGCACAATGGTATTTTGTTAAGAACTTTTAAAGTCCAATGGTGCTAGTTAGTCATGGGCCTACACATTGGCATTTTTGTCAAGAACCTTTAAAGTTGGGCATTGCTAGTTAGTCATGGGCTAACCTATTGGCATTTTTGTCAAGAACTTTTGTCAATGATCTTTAACGTCTAACATTGTTAGTTACTTATGAGCTAGCTCGTTAGCATTTTGTTTAAAACCTTTATCATTTTTTCTAGATGAACCTAAGGATAGGTCGAGCCTAGGATTGCAATCTAGGTCTTTCATCTAAAAACTCAACAGGTCAAACCTAGGGATAAGTCAAACCTATAATTGCAGTATAGGTTTTTCATCCAAAAACTTAAATTTTACTTTTGTGCAAAAATCAAAATCACTGCCAAAATATTATTCTTATTCTGGCATCATATAATTTTGTTCTTTTCATTACAAGTACATAAAACAACGTCAAGCATACCCCGGACAAAATGATGTTTATCGGTCTTTGACTTGTTCTTGTTGCTCAACAACAACCAAAGAAAGGTTGTTGTAAACACTTTATTTTGTCCATGCCAACATCTAAGGCATTCAAAATTCGTCATTCGAGGCATCATCGAAGCCATTTGGACAAGCATAGGTTAATCCCCCATCATTCCTAGCAAAGGTGAAGTGTTTGAAAAGCCAAAGGTATATAAAATTCACATTTTTGCAAGCATATATCGACATGTAACCCCGATGTATCGATACATAGCCTCCACATCATCAAAATTTAAAATTCCACTAGTTGTATCAATTAAAAGGGTAATGTATCGATGTGTTGGCTCAATGTATTAATACATTTGCCAATTGTATTGTCGTAGCAAAAATTGAGATTTTTGGCCAAATATGTCGATAAATTTTGGGTAAATTACCAATTGTAACATTATGGAATTTATTGATACATCCTGTGTATTTTGCCCAGTTTATGGCCTTTTCACCCTTTCGCACCATTGCATTAAATCATGAATTTGGCCCCAATTTTGGCTCCAAAAATCACCTAATTCCAGACTAAACTTCATGAAAATCATATGGATTTTATTTTGAAGCTTGAGGATTGGATTGTTATATTTTTTAAGGGTCAATTACACTTGGTATAAGGACATTTTATTTTATAATTTGATTTAATGAAGGGTAAGCTTGGCATTAACCAATGTGCCAGTTCATGTATGGCTTTCTTTGGCTCGAAACCCTCAAGTTAAGTCTATATTAACTTTAAAAAATGGAGATTAATATGGATTTAATGTTTCCTATCAACTGATCTTCCAATCTTGGGGAACAATCAAGCTCTTCATGTTTGGATTCAAGGTCACATGAGGCCAAATATTTTGATTTTCAAAAACAAAATGGGTCTTTTAATTTTTCTCTTATGTATAATGTCTTTTTGCTTGTAACATGGTTCACGAGCTGTTTCATCATCCAAACTACTCCAGGATTATGCAAATTAGTTTGTGAAGCTACTGTCACTAACCCCTTATCACAGACATTTGAATATCCAAAACCTAAGTCTAGCTTTAGGAAACTCGAAAACCAAAAATTCCCTTGTTTTAGCACTGGCAGCACTATCACCTTAGCCTAAAAACTCATTCTCAAACCTTAAATGATTTTTCAACATTGTTTTGGCATTTTTTCTTTAAAAGGCATCAAATTACCTTTCTAACAATACCTTGTTTGCCTCAGATCATTATAACTAAGGGAGTTATGATTTTTTAAGCCCTCACTGCCTAAAACCCTTTGGATTAGCAATTAATATTTTGTTTGGATCATTTTAGCCTTTCAGATGAATTCTTTAGAATTTTTAATTTTTTTTCTAAAAGGTACATGAAATTTCTTTTCTAAAAAGGTGTCTTTTGCAAGTTAACAATTCCAAATGTGATTGGAATGATTTTTCAAAGTTCATTGCACCCTTTCCCCTACACATATTTCTAGTCTTAAATCAAGCCCAACTTGAAAATTTATCTTCTCCTAGAATGAGATTTTCTAGGAATTTTCTAATAATTTTATGTCAATCCTTGTCAAGTTACTTTTCCAATAGTACCTTATTCAACCCCTAAGAACTTCAAAGCCATCCGAAATAAAATCAAGAAGGTGGATGGCATGATGCTATACCCTTGTTTTACGAGCTTCTTCAAAATAGGAAGTAATTTTGCGTTTATCCTTTGACGCTTTCAAATGCTTTAAAATAAGCTCGACCAACCCTTATAGAGACTAGAAACACATGTTGACCCTTTTAAATTTGGATAAAGGCCCAAGAATTTTCTAAATTTAATCGTCTTCTATTTTTACCAATTCCTATCTTTTTATATCCAAAATCACTAATATTGTCAAAAATTGATAAAAATGTCCTTTTGTCACAAAAATATCAAATCTTTGCCAATTTAAGTCTTTTAATCTCATTTTTTCAAAAATCAAATTTTCTCTCTTTTTTGAATTTTTCGAGACCCAAACCCTAGTTTCACACATCAATCAACAAATGAATCCAAACATGTCTCAAAAATTATGTAACTTGGTTATTTCTAAATAACCGATGACAATTGCGAGATACATCTTGAACGACACTTTTTTTCTTTTCTTGTGTGATTTATTTTACACAATATTATCTTATTTTTCCTATGTCTTACTAACATATTTTTCTTCATGGTGTTCATTTAGCATTTATATTTCCAAATCATTTTTGAAAATCATAAAAAAAAAGTTTCGTGTTTATATCCCTCTAGTGCTTGAGATGAAATATCCAGTTTTCAAAATAAAATCTAGAGACTGTTTCTATTGAAAATCTTTTTGTTTCCTACCTCTACATGATGCATATGGGATTAAACTTTTCATTGAAACCTGGTATAGACACCCTATTTTGTCCAAGCCAACATTTAAGGCATTAGAGTTCATTATTTGAAATGCCATCAGGGCCATTAAATGAGCAAGGATCTATTCCTTATCATTTTCAGCTTAGGTAAGAGGTGTTTAGAGAGTCAAAGGTGTATAAATTTTACATTTTTGCTTGAATGTCTCTATACATAAACTTTATGTATCGAAATAGGGCCTTTATATCATCAAAATTCAAAATTTCATAGGTTGTATCTATACAAATGAGGGCTACATCGATACATTTGTTTAATTTACAAATACATTGATCAAATGTATTGATGCAAGGTTTAGAATAGATAAAATTTGATTTTTGGACAAAAAATATCGATACATAAGTAATTGTATCAATAGATTCTGAGGATGTATCGATACAACCCTCCTTGTATAGATGCATTTTGTATTTTTTTTCCCAATTGTATCAATGTAGTATGCAATGTATCGATACATTCAAGCAAAATTGCTTAGTTCATGGCATTTTTTAGCTCTTGCATCCTTAGGTGAAAATTTTGATTTGGCCATGTGTTTTGCACCAAAATCATCCAAATTCATACGAAGCCTTATTATTGGACTTAGGGTTAGATCAAATGAATTTTTGAGGCCCAAAGTGACAAGAAAATGGGACATTTTCATGAAATACATAGTTTGTCTAGGGGCATACTTGGCCTTTCACTATCAACAGGCTGCTATAGCCTTCCCACTCCACAACCTAGTATGCTGTAACCAATCAAAATAAAGGTAGTTCAGCATAGTACCCAGAACTATCATATGGTACATGGCTAAAACTTAAAATGCCTTTATTTTGGAGTCAAAAATCTTGACTTAGTATTTTCATATAAAGTAGCCAACTTTGGCTCAACAAACCTATAACACACGCTCAATAGACCTCACTTTCAACAAAAAAACTCTTCATTTTCATAGCTCTCCCAAGCAACAACCAAAAACCCCTCTAAAACCTTTATTTTTTACTCTTTTTTTCCCACCAAACTCCTCCTTAACAATTGTGATACAAAAAAGCTCTTCTTGGCCATTCTTTCTTGCTCATGCATTGTAAGTAAAGGGAAAAAAGTGAGCTAAAACTAGAAAATACAAAAAAAACCATAGGAACGTAAAAGTTACATTTTTTAGAATGCAAGGAAAAAAAGAGTATTGCATGTTTTATTAGTATATTTTCTATACTTTTTTCCTAATTTCTTTGCATTCATATACATCTTATGTCATTTTGGTCAACCAATACTGAAAAAGCCATGACCATTCTAGGAAAGCATGCATCTTTGAGTTTGTTTTGGTTATATTTCGAGGTTTTGATGCCTTGATGTGGTTTAAATGCCAAAAAAATTACATTTTCCTTAACTCATCTTAGAACAATCATTGCTTCATTGATTCCTAGCATTCTTTATCATCTTCCATGCATAATATTTTGATGATACATTGATATTTCAATATGCTTAGATGTTTCATTAAGATTGGTGATGCTTTATTGTGGCTAGATGGCATAAAAATCATCTCTTTGATGCTATGAAAAATGTCCATCATTTGTTGCATGTCATGGAAATAGTTCTTCACATGTTCATACCATCTCTTATGTTAACATAAGTATCCATTTAAGAGTTCATGCATTTCTTTGAATTTCTTCCATTTTTAGCATGTTTCATGCGATAAAAATGTTGCCTTGCTTGTTACTCTAGCATATGTTTGCTTTATATGCCTTCTTTATGTGCTTTGCATGATTAAAAATGCTATCTCGATGTCTTTCTTTTATATTTGTTGGCTGTAAAAATTTGATTTTTAACTAAAACCCCTTATGTTTATGCTACCTTTAATAGATGGAGACCAACATGGATTTAATGTTTTCACTACATTGTTCCTCCAATATAAGGGATAAATCAAGCTTTCCAAACCTAGAATTAAATTGTGTTCAAAAATGTCATTTTTCAAAAGAAAAATAACCCTTTTAGTTGTAAAAAGTGTTAGGCCTTGATTTTAAGTTCAACTCCAATGTTTGTGGCATGGTCAACTAGTTTTTTCATCATCCCAAACTACTTCAAGATTATGGAATGAACTCAAAATGCTCATGCCACCCTTTTTTTTGTTTCGTGGATGTTCGGATGTCCATGGCTTGAGTTTGACCCCAAGAAACTCAAAAAATTGAATAACAACCTATTTTTGCCATGACAACGGTATAGATGATTTTACAATTATTTTCAAACCCCAAATGAGATTTTTCTAGAATTTTTCAGTATTTTTCCTTTAAAGAGAAGTGAATTACCTTTCCAACAGTATCTCGTTTGCCCTTGGATCATTTTGGATAGGGAGTTCTGGTTTTTCAAACTAACACTATGTTGAACCCCTAAAATCAGCGATTTACATTTTGTTTAGGTTATTTCTTCCTATCAGATGATTTTTCTAAATTTTTAAAATATTTTTCCTGAAAACTACATGAAATTCCCTTTTCAGAAAGGTATCATTTTTAATTTAATAGTCCCAAATGAGTTCAAAGTGATTCTTCAAAGTCCATCGCACCATTTCCCCTGTATGTGCTATCAATGCTAAAATAACCTCAATTTTAAAAATTAATTCCACTTAGAAAGTGACCTTTCGAGATTTATGGAATATTTTCACATTAACCCTTATCGAGTTACCTTTTCAATGGCACCTTCTTTACCCTTCAAAGCCTTCAAATGAGCCCGAAATAAATTCAAGAAAAGAAATAACACGATGCTGTCCCTTGTTTTTAGAATTAAGAAAAATCAAATTAAATTTCCCAAACCCTTTTTCCAAGACATTCAAATGTCTCAAAATATGTCTAGTTAACTCCCCACGAAATCCCATACTACGAAATAAGTCCCTTCGACTTGGATCAATGAAAAAAAAAAAATTTATTCAAATTATTGGATTTAATTTTTAAAATACCTTTTCCTACCAAAATCTGAATGGCCTCAGTTGAACCTTCCTAGGTTACTTGATCAAAATTTTCTTCTAAAATTGCTAGAATTTCCACCTATAGGGATACTACAACCTCACTTTTCGAGCGAATACTACAACCCCATTTCTTGAGGGAACACTATAACCCTATTTTTTGAAGGGACACTACAACCCTTTTTTTAAATCATCAAAAAAAACTATATTTTCTCTTTCCTAAACTTTCTTGGACTTTTTTATCAAAACTTTTTTTTCACACCTTAATTGACCATCGAGTCTAGACATGTCTCAATTTCTCATTTCGGTTATTCCTCAATAATCAAAGTCAATTACGAGACATATTCTGATTATCCCTCATTTTTATGTTTCTTTTTTTGTGTTTGTTTTGTGCAAGGTTTATTATTATCCTTTTGTCTTACTAATACATTTTTCTTGTGATGCTCATTTTGCATTCATGTTTTCAAAATTGTTTCCAAAAATAATTACTAGGCAATGTTTTATGTTAGTATATCTCCAACTCCTAACATGGAATACCTAGTTTTCAAAATTAATCCGGAGAATATTTTGCTAAAGATCAGTATATTTCCCACCTTGTTGGGATGCATACATGATTTCAGTCTTTTATTTAAACCTGGATTTATTTTATACAAAATTCATGCATAAAAGTCGAATATATCAAAATAATGACAAGTCAAAACTGAAAAAATCAAACCTAAGTAAGATATGGCTAGATGTTACCAATTTTAGGGTTGTAAGTGCTAATCCATCCTCATACGTAACCAACTCCCAAACCTAACCAATGAATCCTTAGACCTCGTAGACTATAGAATCGATGTTTCAAGTTTCATAACTCAAAATATTAATTTCAATAGGCAGCTGATCATGCTTAGCTCAAAACGATCAGTGGTGACTCTAAGTATTCGGCTACTTTATGTGGCCATCCAAGACTCGTTGGATGAGTGATTCATCTGATAGTCCTTCCTCTCCTTATCATCACATCAGGCCTAATTCCAATCCCAATCAAGGAATAACTCAAGTGTAATTCCTGACCATCCCTTTTTAAGTCACGCATATCACCATCCAAATGATTCAAGCGTGTATTGTTCTGAGTAAAGGCACATTGCGACACCTAAATTTATTACTTTATACAAATTCATGCATAAAAGGTGATTATATTAAAGATAATGACAAATAAAAACTAGAAAAAACCAAAATCAATATAAATATATGGCTAGATGGTATCGATTTAGGGCATTATGAGGGTCTAATCCTTCACCAGAAATAATCGATTCCCAAAACAAACTATCAAAATTTTAGACCATGCAGACATTGGAATCAATTTTTCAAGTATCTTAACTCAAGATACTAGTTTCAATAAGCATCTGATCATGCCCAGTTCAAATGATCAATGGCAACTCTAAATGTTGGTCACTTAATGGTGACCACCTAAGATCGATTAGACGAGTGATTCATTCGACAGTCACCTCTTATGATCAAAAGATGAGAATGTGTACATTTTTGCTCCCATTATGTCAAAAAGAATGAGTCTCGATCAAGAGGACACTTCTTCATTAAGAATTTTATCATTTCTCTTATATATTAAGTTGTGCACCCTTCCTACTTAATAAGATTTTGAAGGGCACATTATGATACTCCTTTTTCCAAATCTGAGGTCAGTTTTTCTTAAATCTTTTTAGATTTTTCTAGATCAACAAGAGAAGTTTGAAACTTTTACCTTAAATCCAGCCATCATCCATTGTTGGATCATTCTGAAATCCTAATATGTTCATCCCCTCCTTGTGATCTTTCTTTCCACTATTGGGATTCTTCAAAATAGTACTCAAACCCTTTTAACCAATAAACCTAAATTTAAATTTGTAATTTTTTTATGGTTTTTTTTTATAATTTTTGGATCTTGAGTTTTTTGTGCTTTTTTTGGCTTAGGTTTTGGCAGGATGATAATGCCAGTAACTTAAAGGAAAAAATTCTAAAGTTGGAAACTTATTTTTTGCTGAGATTTTTTTAGTATCTTTTTACTGTGTTTTTCAACCCCCTTTTTAGGTTTAACTGAAAGCTGAAACTTAAACACCAAAAAATATGTAGTGGTTAGTGGTTTATGACCAAATCCATGGTAGAACCTATTATCGTTGGATCTATAGGGGAAGAGGAAAAAGGCAAGAGTTGCTGCCATGTTGACCATGGCAGCCAACTTTTTTTATCTTTTTTAATTTACTTAGGACATCAAGCCCAATCATAGCCTAAATCAGACAAGTCTAAATTAAAATAAATTTGGCCTAAGTAATTAAAATATTTCGAATATTGAATGATCAAAAATTACCCAGACAAAATTTGGTGTTTATAATTAGCAAATCACTAGCCAAATGAAAAGTCGAGCTTGTTTTAGCAATGAGCTAAAGTATTCGAAAAACAAGGCCTAGACAAGTAGAAAAAAGTTCACGAAAACCTATGCTCATTTGCTAGCAACCAATAAAATAGTGAACATTTGGAAATTCGAGTGCATACCTTAGAAGAGGATAAGGTTGAAAATAAAACCTTGTTAATAAGGATTCAAAATTTACAATAGTCTCTGCAGAGCCATAAGGAATATATTGACATGTTGTTAAGGTCATTAGAGGAAAAAGAATGGGAAAGCCATAAGAAGTGGCTCATATCCGATCAAGTTCACCAAAATCATCAAGAACACCTTAGGCATCTCATCGAGCAGCCCAGACTGAAGCAAATGTGATGGTCGAGTAAGCCAGGTATTTCATATTAGATGTCATACCAATCAGAGATCAAGGAAGGAATGCTGAATTTTCTTAAACATTTAATTATCAATGTAATCTTATCTAATATTTTCAGATTTGACAACTTGTAATCAAATAATGTTTATGCTTAGTGAAAGATGCTATTGTTAGAGCTGATCCTACAACCCAATTGTCTCTAATGCATTTGTATATTAGCATTATTTATTCAAGTATTCGGTATATTCATGTACTTATTCATTTTCCATCCATTCATTTGTACACTTACATTTTCATTAGACTCATTTCATTTCTATAACATACCATAAAAGTCTAACCTCAGAATACTTTAAAAAGTTCAACTAATCTGATCATTAGAAGAGAACATGGAACAAAACATCCGTCACTGGTATAATACTTGGCATCATAAGAAAGTCAGGGAAAACAATCATCAAGCAAGTATTGAAATACTAGAGCTTATGCATAAAGAAGCTTAGGTTCTCTGACAAACCGAAGAACTCCAAGCTAAGATGACCTATATGATAAAACTACTAGCGGCCTCTGTAAAGGACAATGTACAGACTAGTGCTGCTGATACTAGGAAAATGTTAGTAAATCATGAAATCAACACCAACGGTAGCATCGAAGCAACAAATGCCCCAGAGAGGGTATTTCAAGAACAGTTACATCATTTAGTGTCAATTCCACTAGTCCCACTAATAATGTATGTGAATCCAATGACAACCTTACTCCATGGGTTAATACTAAGAGGCAAGCACAAGATCTTCTCTAACTAACCCTATAGTTCTAAATTTTGATGTTCCAACAAAACAAGAAAAAATGAACGCAAAACCTATAAGACTACCAAAGCTACAAGCAACTATCTGCTGTTAGAGAAGTGACTCAAAGTAATCAAAGAAAATGACAAATTCAGAGCCGTCAATGCCAAATCCTTGGGTAAGTGTCCAAAATCTTATCATTCCCCTTAATTTTAAGGTGCCTAATTTTTAAAAGTATAATGCGACCACTGATTTGATCATCCACATTCAGATATATGTCAAAAGATGGCAAGCATAAAAGAATGAAAAGTTCCTTATCCATTATTTTTAGGACAGTTTAATTAAGGCAACTGCCTGTTGGTACATTGAACTAGATTGAGTTAAAATCCAAACATGGTGAACCTAGCATGAGCTTTTCTTAACTAGTACAAACAAATGTTTGATTAGGCTTCTAATCAACTCTCTTTGATAAAATATGGAAAAGAAACCTACTTAAGCTTAAAGCAGTATGCCTAAAGATAGTGAGAGGAAGCTGTACAGATTCACCTTCCATTAACCAAGAAAGAGATGATGATCACATTCGTTAACACTCTTAATGCCCCGTAATACAAGAAGCTAGTAGGGAACACCATAAAAAATTTCATCTATAAAGTCATATCGAGCTAAATGATTAACAACACCATTAAGAGTGGTAAACTATCAAAGGGTGAATCTTTGAGCATTGCTAAGAAGCTTGCTATGAAGAAGAAAAAGAATAAAGCAAATGACATAATTTGTGATGGCTTACCTAAACCAGCTCCAATCCTGTATCAAGTGCCTAGCCCATACTTCCCCAATATGGCTTATCCTAACCTAAACCTATACGTGTACCCTTCACTTTACAACCAATAAATTTTGCTACATATAACCCTTCATTAGCCTTCCCTCAAAACATAACCAAAAACACTCAACATAGCAACGACAAAAATATTACCTCCACCTATAAAACCCACAAACACCCTAAAAAAGGCTAAAATTCAACTCTGTCCCCATGTCTTATGGAGAGCTTTACCTTAAGCTACTTGCAAGGCAATAGGTTACTCTATTATACGTCGTCCCTAGGAAATCCCTACACCTAAAATGTTATGACACAAATGCCAACTGTGAATATACAGGGGCATAGGAGTACTCCATCGAGAATTGTATCGCTTTTAACTAAAAAAGTACAGAGACTAATTGCCACAAGGATTTTTCAATTTGAGGCTAAACAAAGGCTAAATGCAGCTGTAAATCCGCTTCTTAATCATGCCAAGCCCAAGGTAAACATGGTAGCCATAAGGGAAGGCCGTTGGGTAAAAACAACAATTGAGGAAATCAAAATATCAACGGAGTTGATTTAGCATATTCTAGTTAAAGCCAAGCTGGTAACAAAAACAAAATCTCTAAGAAGTAAGTTTGTGAACTTTTATCGAAACCATGGCAACAAAGGGCACACTCTAAGTTTGCAAAATTATTCAAAATTTAGAGCCAAGATGTAAGGAATGATAGACAAAAAAGAAATCAAGTTTTATGATAAGAAAGATAAGATTGCCGATCTTTCCATAAATGCCATTGAATAGGAGAAAGTGCGAATTGTATATGGGACTAAAAAAGCCATGATCATTTACTATAACCAACCTAGTAGTCTGAAAACCTTTACGGAGGCTACACTTAAACTATTTATTGAGCTCTCGACTCCATATCTTACAAAAGCAACAAAGCGATCCTATGAAAGTATGAGAGTAAATTTTCGATAATTGTTAATCTAGCTAATAAACTGCTAACATCGACATTATGGGAGTGGGCCACTTGACTCGTAGTGGTTAGTGTTATGCCCTAGCTGCTTAAGAAATAGAAACCCAGAAAAAAAGATATGACCTAGTGTCTAAGGCCCTAGAAGTTGTGATGAAAGAAGTAGACTCGTAGGAGTGAAGAAGCTAGTAAATTAGGAAAAAGCTATTGAATTTTTTAAATTTATTGAGCATAATAAGTATAACATCATAGATTAACTAAACAACTAGCCAGTTAAAATTTATGTGCTATCATTGCTCTTGATTTCTGAGGTACACCAAAATGCCCTCTTGAAAGTTTTGAACCTCTAACATCCAGTGGACAAAATAGACCAATTAGTGAACAATCATCACTTACGACAAAGGCTATATTCTGCCCTAGGTCCACATTAACAATGGTTCAGCACTTAATGTCATTAGACTGGTCTCCCTTAACAATCTTCCTCTAGATGTTTCCCATATTGATGTGTGAGCATTTGATAGAACATACCAAGAGGTTACTGGGAATATCACTATCCCATTAAAAATAAGCTCGTACACCAATGAGATCGATTTTTAAGTGATGGACATCATTTTTTCTTATAATTATTTATTAGGGTGATTGTGGATTATTTCTATGAGTGCAATGCCATCATCGTTGCACCAAAAACTAAAGTTAGTTATTGAAAACAAAGATGTTAGTATTAGAAAGAAAAAGGAATTATTGCTACAACCTTAACTAATGCCCCATAGATTGAGCCAAATGAGAATGCTCTTGAATCTTTCTTCCAATCATTTGAGTTCATTAGTGCCACATTTGTTAGGGAAGGATTACCAATACTTAAGCCTCAATTGTCGAGGAGCACCCATATTTGTTGAGTGTTGGTAAAGGCTATCGAGCTAGAAATTATCTTAGAGAACATCTTCAAGCATTATTAAAGCTTTAAGATTTGTCAATAAGATATGTAAACATGGATTAGGTTCAAACCCAATCTGCAGTAATAAAAATAGCAAGCTAAGAAAGCCAAGGAAAAGAGGATGGCTCATTTAATAAGCAAGGACTTTGGATGGGAACTGATATTGTTTCCCCACTTTAGGAAAGTTTTTATCTAGAAAGACATATGGAGCTAAAGTAAGGAAAAAACCCAACTCAAAAGATGTTATGGTAATCCTGAATAGAGCATTTGGCCGCTTATTTGTCAATCCTATTGATGACAAGTTAAGAGCATCAGAGTCCAGCAATGAGATTTATCCATGCTTGCCAGGATTTGTTCTATGCAACTAGACAATGACAAAACATCATGTTCATTTTAAGTATTTCTTAAAGTAATGCTATGAACTTAACTCTACTTGCTTCTGCCAAAAAGCTTGTAAGGATTCTTTACATGGGCTTATTTTATTAAGTATTATTAATAAAAATAATTAAGCATGATTCATTTCATTTTTTGTTTCCTATTTTTATTCTTTTTTTAACAAAAGTCTTTTTATACATATTTTTCGCCTATATTATTTTTCTCTTATCCTTTCCAAGTGTCTAGGTGAAAATGACATTGTAATCTTGCCAAGAATTCAGAGATCAATTTTGAATGATCAGTTTGCATCAGTAAGGTTGATTCTGATGAGGACTTTAAAGAAAGTTTTATGCCACTGGATCTGTTAAGGCTAATTGAGCAAGAAGGGATAGATTTCACCTCATACGGAACCAATTGAGATCATAAATTTAGGAATAAAGGAAAAGAAAAAAAGATTAAGATTGGAACCTCCCTAAACCCTTTTACTCAAACCTAGTTAACAACACTTCTTCGAGAGTACCAAGACCTACTTGCCTGGTCATACCAAGATAGGCCTAGATTAGACACCGGCATTGTTATCCATAGACTTTCCTTAAACCCAAATGCAAACCAATCCAACAGAAGCTAAGAATGATGAATCGAAAATGCCTATAAAAATAAAAAAGTGAAGAAGCAAATTCGAAAAGAAATTCCTTAAGGTAACCAAGTATCTCGAATGGGTAGCTAGCATAGGACTAGCCTCTAAAAAAGATGGCAAAGTATGGATATGTGGTCATTATCAAGATCTAAATCAGGGTAATATGTAGGATAATTTCTTGTTCTTTATGGACAGATTTTTAAGCTATAACTAGATCAAAATGGTAGCCAAAGTCATAGAGAAAACTACCTTTCTTGACCATATGAAGCATATTCTGCTACAAGGTCATGCCCTTTGGACTAAAGAATAGGCGAAGGGAACATATTAGAAAGCTATGATAACTTTGTTCCATGACCTAATGCACAAAGAAATTGAGGTATACATGGATGATATGATTCGTTAAATCATCTAAAGAGAGTGAAAATGTTGTTAACTTTCGAAAACTCTTCAAATAGCTATGAAAATACCAACTTAAACCGAATCCTACCATTGCACTTTTGGTGTCACTTATGGGAAGTTATTGGGCTTCATTATTAGTGAGAAGGAGATAGAACTCGACCCAAATAAAATTGAAACCATTTAGAACCTAGCACCATCTCACACCCAAAAGAAAGAAAAAAGCTTTCTAAGAAGACTAAACTATACCACTAGATTTGTATCCCAACTTACTAATAAGTGTGTTCTAATCTTCTGACTTCTCCAAAAATAGAACCCTAAACAATGGAATAAAAAGTGCTAAGAAGCTTTTCGCAAAGTCGAGCATTACTATTGAACCAATAAGTGCTAGTTCTATTAGTTCTCGATTAGCCTCTAATTCTATATCTATCAGTTTTCGATAAATCTATGGATTATGTATTGAGGTAACATGATAAGTCAAGTAAGAAAGAATAGGCTTTGATGCAACAAATAAATGTAAAGAATTAAGAATATTTTGTAACAAAATCAAGAATATGCTTGTTGGAGTTTATTGGCTCTGATACCATAAATAATTGTAAAGAATCAAGAATATTTCGGTGGAAAATCATATAACCTTTAAATCCATTAACCTTGTTGGCTTGGTTAAGAAAAAATAGCCTTCGGCAAATCAAGAATATGCTTGCTGGAGCTTGTTGGCTCTGATACTATAAATAATTATAAAGAATTAAGAATACTTTAGTAAAAAATCACATAACTTTTAAATCCATTAACCTATATTTATTGTACAATTTTACAATAAATAATTGTCAAAAAAATTTTATGAAATGTAATTTACAAGATTATTGATAAGATCTTAGTTAATAGATTCAATATTGTATTAATATATCAAAAATGCCTTTGTGCCAAGTAGGCTAATTATTGATAATGTCTTATTTGTTTACGATTTCCTTTATATTCTTAAAAATATAAAGAAAGGAAATACAGGGCATTTTGCTTTGAAACTAAACATAAGCAAAGCATACAATCAAGTGGAGTGGCATTTTGCTAGAAGAATAATGAAGAGATTAGGATTCCACTCTAGATAGGCATATTTGATTATGACATGTTATCTTCAATATCTTATTCTGTTGTGGTTAATGGGTAGTAATTAATGCTTTTTACCTAAAGATAAGACTCTGACAAGGTAATCCACTTTCCTCGCACTTACTTTTAATATGCAGTGAAGCGCTATCAATGCTACTTAATAGAGCTAAAGAAGAAGGACAATTTGCAAAGGTTCAAGCTAACAGGAATAGACTAAAAATTATGCATCTATTCTTTGCAGATTATAGTGTACTCTTTGCAAAAGCAACAACTAGTGAAAGGAAAGCGATAAAAGATATCCTACGTAAATATAAGGAAGCCTCGAGCTAGAGAATCAACTATGAGAAATCAGCTATGTTTTTCAACATTAATACAACTTAAACCCCAAAAAAAGACCATACAGAGATGTTTCAATATACAAGCAGTAGAAAATATCGACAAATACTTGGGTTTACCAACAATTATTGGTAAAGGGAAGAGAAAAGCTTTCAAAGAACTAAAAGAAAGGCTAAAAAACAAGTTGAAAGGGTGAAGCTCTAGCTGTCTTGTTGAAAGAAATGAAGAAGCTATTTATTAAGGCAACACTACAAGTATACTAACATATGAAATGAACTACTTTAAACTTCCCAAGGCCTTGCGTGATAAGCTAAACAGCATTATTAACAACTATTAGTGGACTATCAAGTCCAACAGTGAAGGGATTCATTGAATGGCTTGGCAGAAAATAGGTACACTAAAAAATAAATGAGGATGGGCTTTAGGGATATAAAGGCCTTTAACATGGTGCTACTAGGCAAGCAAGGATGGAAGGTGCTTAAGCATCCTAACACTCTAGCTTACAAGGTACTAAAGGTTAAACACTTTGGGGATAGATCTTTCTAAAAGCAGGACTAGGGAAAAAACTTTCTCTAATGGTAGAGCACATGGAAGGCTAAAAGAACCTTAGGAAAAAAAAACTAGGTGAAGGGTAGGAAATAGACAATCTATCAATATCTGGAGGAATCGATTATTGCTGTCATCAAAAAGCTTCAATGTTCTATCACCTAAAGATCAGCAGCAAACAAGAACCTCGGTATCAGATTTGATGGATTTGAAAGAATGTAGTGGCATGAGACCTTAATTCAAAATTCCTTCAATTAACAAGAAGCAAAATTAATATTGCAATACCTATTACTAAACAAGGATATAAGAATGTTCTAGTGTGGCATTACGACAAAAGTGCATAAAAACTATGGCAAGCACAGTATCAACCACACTGATAAGGGAATATAGGGCAGAAGGTACAACAAACAGAGCAGTATTACAAAAAAAATCTAGTCTTTAGATTTACCTTCAAAAATCAAAATACTGGCATGGAGGGCATACCATAACATATTACTTGTCCTAAGCAATCTGCATAAGAAAAGGATTCCAGTAGAGCTACTTTGTTTTAGGTATGGGGTGAAGGAAGAAACCACTATACATGCACTGCAAAGGTGTCTGCATCGAAAGATTTATTGAATCTGTTGGGTTTCCAATGGGAAGAGAACATAGAAGTAGAAATAGAGATCACTGATTGGGTAAAACATGCATGTCTATCAAAAAGTGAAAAAAAAATAAAATCATTCCTAATCAGCATTAGGCAATTTGGCAACCCGAAATCTAAAGAAGCATAGCGTGTGAAAATGGTAAATAGTAAAGACAATCAGCTTCATTAAAAGTAGCATAACTGGCACAGAAATCTCGAGGCCATAGGAGTATCAATAATGGAAACCACCAAACAAGGGCAATGTTAAAGTAAATTTTGATGGGGCCTAACAAAAGATAGGAAAATTAGAGGGATTGGAGCAATTGTGAAGGATTCGCATGGTGCGGTTCATAAAGCTTTCACCAAATTGACTTCCTATGTGTCGGACCTGTTTATTTCAAGGTAATGGTAGCAAACCGAGCTATGGAATTCGCATGCCAACTGCGATTAACTAAAATTCATCTAAAAGGTGATTCATCTTGTATAATCTCAAACCTTATGTCATCGAAGGTGGACCTGTCAGTGGTGAGGCCAATTGTTGATGAAGGATAGTGGCTTAGATCAAGGTTTTTTCACAGTGCATCATTAACCATACCAAGAGAACTGGAAACAAAGCATCTCACAGACTAGTAATAGAAGGCTTAGTTGTGGAAATGGTAGAGGTTTGGATAGGGTTATGCCTTGATTTTGTAAAGAATATTTTCAAGGTTGATATTTTGATAATTAACTAATGAAAGTTTTTAATTCCTTTCAAAAAGAATTTGACTTAATAAAACAAATCTATATTTTCTTTTACTTTTAAAAAGATTAGATTTGAATCCATATAGTTCCAAAAGCACAGAAGTCAAAGAGTGATAATTTGTCTTCTCATCAGATTGCACATTCATTCATTCTATTTACGAAAAATAATAGAACATATAAACTGCATAAACATGATAATTTACGTCGAGAGGTTAAGAATACAATACAGGTAAGACTCAAGCGCTTTCTTAAGTAGTAAGTTTTATTTTAGCTATGGCAACAAAATGTGTAGTTAAAGCAAAGGAGTTCAAGGACCAACACATATTTATTATTTGGATTATTATCAAGTACATTAACAGTATAATTTTTTTACTTCAAAAACAACATTAAAAAACTATCAAATATCTCATATATTTCGTTATTATTTTTTAAAATATACACTATGAATATATGATAGTTTTTTAATTCCGTTTGTGAAGTTAAAAAAACTCTTATACCACCTGATAATTATTCTTACTATTTACTCCATAAAATGCAAAGCCACGATCAACTATAAAAAAAAAAAAAAGCCTAGGCAATTAGGAAAGGCAGAACGGTGAGCATGAATGCTTCGTATGTAAACGTCGCATTACCACTGTACGTGCTGTCCTTCTCCTTAAATTTCTCAGTTAGTCCCTACATAAACAAACAACCAAATAAGCAAACAAGCATTATTTTAAAACTTTAATTAATTAACACGCATTACGCAAAAACCAAACTCTCGTCAAGAAGAGGAAAGCTTACTTTAACTGTAAGGCAGCACCTGCATAAAGAAGAAAAAAATGATAAGAAAAAATAGGAAATATTAGTTGATACCATAGACTTGTTTTTATGATGAGATTAATTCAATGAAATGTTCTCCAATTTCAAAAAGACAATAAAATAAATAAAATGAAAGGCAATGAAAATGAATCGATCGTACTCGATGAAGTTGTCATATTCAATGGCCTTGTTTTTGCCTCCAGTTTTATCAAACTTGGATACAAGCAAATCCAAAACAACCGGAGAAACTACAAATCCAAGACTCAACAGTGCTTCTCTCAATTCATGGGCATCGATTTTGCCACTCCTGTCCCTGTCGAATCTCTCAAAGATGGCCTGCACCAGCCAGCAACCCCACTTATTTTAATCAGCTAAACTCATAAATTCAATCAAGGAAAAACTGAAATTATTTAAACAAACAAACAAAAACAAAAAGCTTCTTATGGAAATTTAAGTACCCTCCAATTCTGAAGACTGTAGAACACTGAAGTGAACTCCTTAGGACCTGCAATCAGAAAGGGAAAAAAAAGACAAAAAAAACTACTAAAATGTTTGCAATTTTGAAGTCTGATTATTCACACACAAAAAAAAAAAAAAAAGAATATGTTCATAAAATTACTTCTACATTCAGTCATACCATTTTAGAATAATGGGACCAATCAAATACAATTACTCAATTTTAAAATAATCAAATGCATTTGAAACAGACGAGTTACATGCTCAATTCAATGATCCAATTCAATTTGGGTCGAGTTTTTAACATGATTTTTCAGACTAAATCCAATTCAATTTAACCCTAAATTTTTAAATTAATAAATAAATTATTTTTATTTAAAATTAATTATAAAAATATACGAATATTAATATAAAAAATTTTAATATTTTTATCTATTTTATATAATAAAATAAATTTTTGAATCCAATAAATTATACTGTACCTTGAGCAACTAATTTTTTTATTATTTAAATCTAATCCGATCCTATTTATAATAAATTTAAAAAAAAAATTTCTAATTCGATCACATGTATGAACAGCTCAACCACCCACCAGGCGACTTCGTTATACGCTTGACTCAGCAGTAATATATAATATGAGGTGGTTCAACAATTCCAACATCGAAAGATTCAAATCCAATGCTCTCAAGTAACCAGAAAAAAAGTTGAAAATTAAATATGAGTTAATGAACCACTAAATACACGATAAAAGCCTAATTACATAGAATAGAAAATGAGAAACCCTTTCAAGTTAAATCACTTCTATAGACTGTGGGGAACGAATAGGATAGATACTTGCCAAAATTAAATATCTTTCCATATGCCCCCGCCGGAAGCACAATAAACAAAAACCACTCAAATGGACTGAAATATCCCTCTAACATTGGCCAAATACTGAAAAAGGGTGGCAAAAATGATAGATGAAAAAGGTTATTTTAGTCATTTTGTTGGACGGACCATAAAAGTAAAAACCCCCGCATATACGCCACGACTTAAACAAAGACTTAATTAAAACACCGAATTAATTAAACAAAGACTAATTAAACACCGAGTTAAGTTACTGAAGTATATGCGGGGCAGCCTACACTGGACGCCACCCCAACTAAAGTCTTTTTTTTTTTTTTGTTTTCCCTACTATAAAATTGTGATGAAAAGATGTAATTTCACGGTACAAAATCGTTATGTTGTAAATAAATTCGGAATTAATTGGATATTTAATTGAGTATATGGCCTAATTTTGTAATTAATTTTGAACTCTCATTTAATTAAAATTAAATGCATATATGTCTTGCACAAAAATATCAATAAATGAAACAAAGAAATGACCTAACCAAATATAACCTCATTTTGCGATTAAATTTAATACTTTCTAGAAGTTGCGGGTAGTTAAATTTTTAGTAAAATAGTTACTTTAAAGAAAAAAAATCATATAATTTTTAAATAATTTTTAATACAAAAACAAATAAAATTTTGCAAATTTTTAAATAAAATATATATTTTAATAATATTTTTTATTTTATAATCATTATGATTTTTAAAATTTTTTAATTACTTCTTCTGATCTAGTAACATTTTAAATTAGTGTTATTTAATCCATGACAACAATTCAATCTAAAACTTTATTATTAGCCACAAGTGAAAAACTTAATTTTTTTTTTAAATATGAATTTTATGTTTAGAAAAACAATGATATTTAGATGATAAAAAAGAGTGAATAATTTTTTTCCAGGTGACATAATTACCCTATTTTATTATTATTATTATTATTATTTTTACAATCCTACCTTCTTTTGAAAAAAAAATTCTTAATTTTTTCTTTAATCAGCATCTTCTCTTCTTTTCTTCCCTCCTTTTTCATTTTCTTTCACTAGGAAAACACCAAACAACTAGATTTTCCTCACACAATTTTTAAACCATATATTTGTCATCTTAGTTTTCAATCAATTTAAAATTAAACTAATAACTCAATTCAATTGCAATTGCGGCCTAAAAACGCTAAAAGTAACAGTCAAAAAACTGACCGATCTTTCTGGTGTTACTGTTAGTGAAGAGATACATGAGCAAATGAACAGTTCCCAAACTGAAGCTTTGATTATACGAAGAAAGCGCGCTTTGTAGCTCCTTATCATCAATAAATCCACTTCCATCTTGATCAGCCATTTGAAAGCAAGCTACGATATTAGGATCTGTCCCCGGTGGAAACACCGACGGCAGCAGAGCCGAGAACGGGCTAGCGTAACATCCTGCAGGAGGATAGCTTCCGCCGTGAACGGGAGGAGCGCTTCCGGCGCCGTGTGCCTGGTGCTTGTCCTTTGGCGGCTTCTCACCTGGAGGGGCAGAGTAAGGAGCAGAAGGTACGCCGTATGGTGCAGCAGCGTAAGGGGAACCGTAGGGCTGAGGCGGTGGTGGGGCGCCAGCGGTGTTTGGAGCGGCTGTGTAGGGCTGAGCCGGCGGGACGCCGTAGCCGTAGCCAGGGGGGTATTGAGGGTATCCACCGGACATGCTGCGAATTTCTTTTTTCCGAGTAAAAATTAGCCTGTTTTCTGAGTTCGATTATGGAATATTTTTATAAAGTAAGCATTTATGAAAGTAGGTTTACTTTTAAAAATTATTTGCAAGATTACCATTCAATGGATTAGTTGCTAAGTTTTAATTTAAAACAAAATAGCGGCGCCCGCGTCTTGCCTGCCGTATTTGTAAGTGGATTTAAATGGGTTAAAATTTAGTTTTAAAAGTTATTTAAAATAATAAAAAAAATTTTAATTTTATTGTTTTATTTTTAGATAAATTTTTAATTTTTAATTTATATTTAAATTAGTTTATTTCTTTTAAATTGTACCAAGAAAGCCTCAACGTAAATACATTCTTTAATATAGATAGATGTATTCATGAGGCTTGAAAATTTTTTAAATTTCTCGTTTAGACTCAAATAGGCTAGCCTGAAGCCTAAATTATTTTTCAAAAATTAATAAAAATTTTAAAATTATTTTCATATTCATATTTATATATTGGGTTAAATATGAATTTAGCCCTTAAAGTTTAGCTCGATTCTCAATTTCATATCTAAAAATTTTTTTGTCAATTTAGTTTTTGAACCTTTATTTTGTCATACATATTGATCCTTTAGATAAAATCATTAGTCAATCACTAATGTGGCAGTCAAAAAGCAAATGAGAGCTTAACTTGTGGCAAAAATTCCATGTCAACATAAAATTTTCATTTTTTTTATCTGTTGTTTTTAAATTTTGAAATTGTTTCCATGATGACATAGTATTTTTGTCATTTATCAAGTTTTCACTAGTTATTGAACTGCCACATCACTGTTAACTAATGGTATTAGTCCAAATGGTTAACATGCATGATGAACTTTTCTTAAAAATGTATTTCTACGTTAAAGCACCTTGTATTGGCTTCCAAAAATGTAACATGTGCGTTTTTCCAACTCTGTTTGAATAGGTTACAGATTTTTCTTCAATCCATGCTTGAAACACCCACTCCTAATGACCCAAACAAATGATGTCCCCTTTACAATTAATCAAATGATTTTCTAAGAATTTTTAGGTATTTTTATGTTAAATTAAATAAAGTTAACTATCCAACAGTGTATCACATATGACTCTCCGAGTTTGTTGGAATATGTAACGAAAGTTTTTCATTTGCTGCACGAATCCCTTCTACCTTATAGTTAGAGCTAGTTGTAAGATATTTGCACCCCTTTAGTGATTTTCTAGGTATTTTACACTATTTTTAGTTGAAACCCTACCAAGTTACCTTTCCAATGGCCTAATATTTATAACTTTTGGAGTCATTTGAGTCAAAAATAAATTTAGAAGCTTGTTAGGTACGAGCAAACCTTGGTTTTAAAAAATATCATAATTCATGATTTCTCTTTTGTCAATTTCACAAAGTGTTTAGTTATCTCAAAATAGGCATTATTTGCATCATCATTAAATAGTTAAGAGCATTCATAGGTCTCCAAAAGCTCATCCTAGTGCTTGCATCTTCTCAAAAATTAATTTATGTTTTC
>JBBYHK010000009.1:6828367-6867313 GCA_038382065.1 Adansonia grandidieri
CAATGAATTGGGGGATTTCAAATGATAACAAAAGGGTTTAAATAATAGCTTGATGGATTCGAAACTAGGTTTTTGGGTTTTTAATTTTAATTGAAATAAAATAATTTTACGGTTTCTAAGTTTGGGATTAAAAGAAGGGATCGATTAGAGATTTTTTTTTTGTTTCAAATGGTTTTTTAAGATCAATTAATTTTTTTTATGTTGCATAACTAATTACAAGTCAATATTTATTTATTATAAATTAAACATTTATCTTTCAAACGGGTATTGTAATCATCAAAAGTTCTTAATCGACCTAGTCCAAAAATATTTTATTTTTAATTAATTTAAATAAAATATTTAATCTCGATTCCCTCAAACAGAAAGAGGTTTATTCCTAAATTGAGTGTTTAGCTTTTTGTTTTTTCCCCTTTCAATTATAGTCCCCGTTCTCCCAATTTCCCATGTTGACAATTCCCTAGTAGAAGATAAACACTTGGGTCGGGGGTTTTGAGGCTTAAGCCCACAGCCATCCAAAACACAAAGTCCAAAAAGGAAGGGCATAAACGGGAAACAGAAAGGAAGATGGAGGGTAAAATTGTGATGACGAGAAAAATAAAGGGGATATGGGATTAGGGTTTAGAGGTTCTTCTATAAATTTCAAAGCCAAGAGGCTGACGGCCTTTGTTATTACTTGATGCAGAGTCAAGAACCATGGCATTTTTTTTTTTTTAAATTTCTCTTGCATTTAATTTTTTTTTGAAGTTACAATGTTGATTTTGAAGGTATATTTTTAATTTAATTTTTGGGCAATGATGAGGAATTAGAGAAAAGTCATGCACCACGCTGATTCTAATCTGTGCTGATAATTCTCTCTACCCATATATTCTCTGAGCTTCTCTTCTTTTTTTTTTTAATTAAATTTATTTCTTGTTCTTCCGGTGTCTGATTCATCTTTGTTAAACCCTTTCTTCCTCCTTGAGTTTTCCACTTGAAAACAGTAAAAAGAAAAGGAACCAAGTGATGTGATCTTCTATAAGGAGAAGATTGAAGCATGATGCGGAGCGTACAGCTTTTCTGCTTTCTGGGGATAATTTTTGGATTCTAATCGTTCCTCTCTTTCAAATTTTTTTTTTTATTTTAACCTATCGGAGTAGAGAGGGAAAAAAAAGGGGTAAGGTAAGAGAAAAAGAATTATTTTTTTATTTGAATAAAAAAATTTACGTAAGAGAAAGTAAAGAGAAATAAATATTTATTTACCCAAATTAAGAAAAAAATGTGAGAAAAAATTAAATGATTTTTTAATTTATAAAATATTTTTTTAATCCTCTTTAAAATTTTAAATCAATTTGTATTTTTTTTAATTTCTTCTCTCTTTTTGCATAAGGCAAACCGACTCCATAATCCTGCTTTTAGTTGTTTAATTTTTTTTTCTACACTCTCTTGGATTGCTTTTACAGGTAAGTTGATTTATTTATTTTTTATATTTTATTATGTTTTATTTGCATTTTGTTATAATTTTTTTATTATTGCTATTAATATATGATATATCTTAAAATTATATATTTTCGTCAATCTGAATTGAAAAATTGTCTAAGACTTGTATTATTAAATTTTAAAAAGCAACGACAAAAGCAATCTAATAATAAAATTGGGAGGAATCTGTGAACCAAGTTTACAAGCATTAAAACATTAATGAACTCAACTGTTTTGGTGGTATGTATAACAATTGGTAAAATTAAGATACATATTTAAATAGAAGCAATTAAGTAATTTGTTTGTTGAGATGTGTCAAATCCAAAATCATAATAAAATCAATAGGGTGTCAACAGTCCATTTACAACTTTTTTTTTATTACAAATCAAATTAAGTTTATACTAATCCGCACGTAATTTTAATAAAGAATAAAATGGAGCAATTTAATATTTTTTATACAATTATAACTTTTGGAAACAATCATAGTGCAAAGTTTTCAAATCAGCGGTGCATCTTTTATAATAGTGGCAGAAAAAAAGATCAATTGAAAACAACTCTTTTGATTTGCCTTAGTGCCTTCGGAAATAGACTCTCTCGGCTTAATTCTATATATATGGAATTCTTATAGCTGTATATACGTCCATAATGACCATATAGTAACATTTAATTAACATAGATTGAACATAGTTTTTATTTCTCTGCCAACGATTTAACATAATTGAATCAACTCTTATTTTCCAACATCAAAATTCAAAGCAATTGTTATATGATATAATTGCAAAGAAGTTGCTTTCGGTACATAACAAGCTTAATACTAAGTTTAATTTTTTTATTTAAAAAATAAAAGATTCAAATTTAACTTTTTGAATAAACATGTTTTTAATACGTATGAATATGGTAAATTGCTATTAGTATTAATGAACACTACAGCTTGCGAGAAAAACATTAATTTCAATTTTCACCTGACCAAAAAGAAATTTTTTTTTTTTACTTAAGTCTATGGTCATCTAGCATTAAAAAAAAAAAAAAAAAAGCTTCTCACTGTAGGAGCTTTTAAACCACCTTCTTACAGCATACTACTAACTTGGACATTTATTTATTTTTTTTATATATAAGGTTAAAATAATCAAAATCTCTTCAATTTTTTACATTGATTGTTATTTCTGTCCCAAAAATCTTTCTTTTTCTTTTTTTTTTTTTAAAAAAAAAATCTAAGCAAGTATCGGTGCTGCTAAATCCATTGAAAATTAACAATAAGATTGCAAGCTATATTTAAAATTATTGATTGAACTGACGTCATAAATTAATAATAGCAATTTATTAATTTTTTTATAAAAGATTATTGTATTTATTTTATTATTTTTTACTTATATTTGTTAGTAATAGAATATATTAATATATTATAATTTTTTTATAATGATTAAAAAATTATTAATATTATTTAAATTTTTACGTATAGATGGATAAAAAAAAAAAAAAGATAGATATTGAGTACCAGCGGGGAGAAAGATGTCGAAAGGCAATTGTTTGCGTTATGTCTTTAGTTGTTTATTGGTATTTCTGAAAACATGACTACAGAGAGAATTTATAGACCATAGTGTGAGTTTAGAAAGAGATAGGTTTAGTGATGAAATAGTGAGTCAAATTATTTGTAGTGAAAAAAAGTTGAAATATTGTACGGATGGGACCTAAAGTTTTTCTAGAGTTATGTGCAATGTTAGAGAAATACGAGGGCCTAAAACCAACAAAACGAGTTACAATTGAAGAACAAGTTGTTAAAACTCTATATATATTGTTACATCATGCAAAAAATTGAAAAATACAACTTTGGTTTAGATGTTTAGAGGAAACAGTTAGTCATCATTTGTGCAGTATTTTAAGAGTTATTGTAGAATTAGGGGATAAATTCCTCAAACAACAATATGGCTTACGTATTTCAGCTAAGATACTTGAAAACAATAGATTTTTTCGGTACTTTAAGGTAAGAAATTCTTAGATACTCTAATTTAACTACAAGTTTCATTATATTTAAATTTAAATATCAATAAAGTTAAAGTATCAAATACAAATGTTCTAAAATATCAGAGTATCCAATCTAAAATGTTTTTGGTAAGCAAATGCTTTGAAATATCATGGTTGGAAAGTGTATCTAACCTAAAATGTTTTGTCAGTATGCTCATTTAATTTAAATTTTACTTATGTAGCAACTGATTGGGAAGGTATTTCATCTTACTCAAGAATTATTAAAAATGCACTATCAAAAAAAGATAGGCTTATAATTCTCAAAGGTAATGAATAAATATATTGTACTTAATTCAATTATGTATTCAACCAAAATATTTATATACTTACAATTTTGATTAGGTAAATATTATTTTGTTGATATTAGAATTATGTTGATTTCTGAATTGATTGTATTATATAGAGGAGTGCGCCATCACTTAAAACAATAGTCACATAACATCCTACAAAATCTTCAAGAATTGTTCAATCTTAGGCACGCATCTCTTCGCAATGCAATTGAAAAGCTTTTGGTCTTCTAAAAAGAAGGTTTCCCATTATTTCAAGTGCTAATACACCAACCTATGGAGTTCAAACCTAAAATAAAATAATTTTAGCATGTTTTATTGTACATAATTATCTCATGATGTAGATCTTGATGATGCTGATGATGCTCTTATTGATGAAGTTGATCATGAACTAGATGTTGGGTCTAATAAAAAAGAGTATTGTATTTCTAGAACTAAAATGAACAAGCTGCTTAAGGAGAACAATTAAAAGATTCTATAACTAATGCCATGTTGATAGATTATAGAAATTGAATAGTTATTATCATTTGTAGTTGCTTTCTTTATGGATTTCATGTATTTATTTAATTAATCAAACGTTTTTATTTCATTTAAAATATTAAGCATTATTTTACAGTGATTATATTTAATGGGTATCGTAATTTTTGTATGTTTCTTTGTGAATGTGTAGATTTAACTATGGTAAAAAAAAAGTGACTAATGGTTGTAAAAGGGATTAAGGGACTATTAAGGATGATGTTTTGACTTGGACATCAGCAATGGATGATGCTTTTGTTAATGCTTTTTTGAATCAACATATATGTGGAATAGGGTAAATGGAATTTTCACAACACATGCCTATGACTATGTAGGTATTTAATTAACATCAAATTTTGGTAAAGAAATAGAGAAGAAAAAAGTGAAAAATCGTTGGAAGATTATAAAAACCAATTGTTCAAAATGTTATAACTTGTTCAAGCAAGGAATGAGTGGTTTTTCTTAGAATCCAGTTACTAGGTTATATGGTGTTGAGCCCAAAGTTTGGCAACGATTGATTGAGGTAAATTTTATTAAAGTTTAAATATAATATTTATTTTAATTTAATTCTTTTGTTGATTTTAGTAGCTATATTCTTACATAATAATGCTTCTAATTTTTGGGCGCTTCTGCATGCTTACTAATGGATAACTAAATCCATTCCAAATTATGACAACCTAGTGATTCTTTATGGTAAAGATTGAGCCACTGGGGAGCATGTTGAGACAACATCTTAACTGAAATGATGAAGACAATCTTCTAGAATAAATGACAATATTGATATATTGATAATATTGATAATATTGATAAAGCGTTGGGTGTAATACATGACATCTTGTGGTCTTTGATATTCCTTACCCAAGTCAGTAATATTGGCTTTCGCTTAAGTGGAGAAGAATTTCTCACCAAATATTCTACACATCTAACTTCAAGACTTCACAGAGTCAGGAATAAGGTTAACATACCAAGTGTGGGCTTTTCAGTGATAGACTTAGATAACTTTTTCAACTTTAGCTCATCATCTAAACTTGCTACCCTAAGGGTTTCCACAAACTTCATTACATGTTTGTGAGCATCACCTATCTTACCATTATATTGTTTGAACTTAGGATTAGTGTAGTCTTTAGGATATGGTTTAGCAGTAACGCGAGTATAATATGGCAACTTTAGATTGAATTCAGAAAAACTGAAACTTTTATTCTTCTTCTTAAGTAATCTCTAAAGCTCTTTTTTAGTAACTCAGTCCTAGGTATTAGTTAGGGGAACAATAGTGGAAATATCAGCATGTAAGGTGTTAGCCATGCTAAGATTTCTATGGAAGCTAGGTGTTTGTTACACCCAGGTTTCCCATAGATGCAGGGTTGGAAACATCTGATGTGTTTCCTCCATTTCCATTTGTGAAAGGAGTAATTACAGTAGAGGTGTTGCCATTTTCATTATTCATAGGTTGAGCTTAGGATGTGGTGGCATTAGAGGAAAATGTGAACTAAGAAATGGTCTCCACCATTTTTTGTTGTTTTCCTCTAACATTTTCATTTTTTTCCTTATTAGCTTTCATCATTTTCATCAAATCATGTATGTAAGATGGAATAGTTGCACTTTGATTTTTAATAGAGTCTTCCATATATTCTGACGAAACAAAATTAAAAGGTTTTACTTAATGCAATTGCTTCTTTCCTTAGTGGAGTCACCAAAATGTAGAGGATTTTTTCTGATCGGGTGAGGAAACGTTGTAAAACATGATGTAATAGAGAGATGACAAAAAGAAAGATTAGAGCAGACCCTGGAAAACAAACACGGTGGCAAGTGGTTGCAATGAAGGCTATAAGTGACTAAGGATGGTGAAAGTTACAGTGATTGTAGGATTTAGAGCGAAAAAATTATAGTGAATTTTTTATAGCCATAAGTTTTTCAAAATTCTAAAAGATCTATAGCTTCTCCAAAGGAAGTTACTAGAGCAGTTAGTTAGGAGAGAGATGGAGGTTGCAAAAGTAGTAAGCTGAGGTGATTATAGGAAGTTATCCTTTTAGGAATGTTTCGACAACAAAAGGTGGACATTGATTATACAACAACATGCTTAAGAGCTACTGCTTGTTCAACATGAAAATGAAGCACTCGTATTCCAAGGAAAGGTTAAGAAGTGGACTTTCTAATAGTTTCTATATTTGAGCCTCTAAGCCATGCTCTTCAGGACATCTTGAGTTTAGAGAAAATCCGAAAATCCTATCAACCATTTGGGGTTAACTCCACAGTCTTTCTTAAGGGAAACTTGTTGTGCAAGGTAATGATACTTTGACGAAGCACTGTTGCCAAAAACTGTAGTATCAAAGTATCTGTATTAAAGTACCTTTGTCGAGATATCTATGTCAAAATACCTATGTCACAGTACTTTTGCTAAAATACTTGTATCAAAGTACTTCTACCAAAGTATTTATGCCGAATATCTGCATCATATGTTATTGATCGAAAATAGATGTCTACATTAAACCGTTTCTTTTTTTTTTTGGTAAGAAGTTGCAAGGAAACCCTACAAGTAGCAAATTTCATTTTGAGTTTGAAACTCCTAGCTATAACAACAAATTCGTATGTTATGCTCAAAATTGTGAACCGTGCTGTCACTGCTTACATACACCTTTGACTAATCCAATGTTGTATCCGAACAACAAATGAACAGTGATGTTGACTGTTGCTTTACTTCCTGTTTTTTCCCCCCATTAACGCCACCTCTTGAATATTTTACAATTTTCTCGTTATTTTGATAATGGCAGAAAATTGTATATACACTGAATGGATCCTTAACACTGATGTATGTGTGATTATTTAAAAAATGGAGAACAAAAAAGTCCAAAAGGTACATGGTGATACTTTTAGACTCCAAAAGATAGATTTCCTTCAAGCTTGTATTTGAAACAGATACAGAAATGCAAGCAACAGATTAGCTGTTTAGGCCGAATAACAGTTGCCCAAGTTCATAACAGACCAGAATTATCTGTTCTAGGGTAGTTGGCATTTTACTTGGAAATCAAGAGGTTGTGGGAGCTACATACTGGATTACAAATGAAGATTAAACTCAGAGGAATAGAATCAAGATGGTTCAAGAAGAAGAAAGAGATTCTTCATCATGCTTTCTTCAAGATTTCTTAATTAAATTACCATGTCTTAAAGCAGCTTGAAAATTGAAGGTTAACCCTTCCAATTTTAATTGAAAATAGAAAACTGGAAACCAGTAGATTAATGCTGGCACCATAAGTTTATTTTATGTTGTATCAAGAGTTGATGGACAATTGAGCTAACGCTTAACTTAATCGGTTTATGTTTTTACTTTTAATAAGAAGCAACATTCAATATATTTCAAATTTAAATATTTATATTTGCAATTTTTTTTTTAATTTTTAGATTACAATTATCATTGGAAAATAAAAAAAAATAATTAAAACAAAATAAGAGATAAGATGATGATGGAGAATAGTAGGAATATTATTAAAAAACATGAAATTTTCGGTTCATATCTTATCCAACATTTCTTCTTTCAACTGTCTCTTGTGAGATGGAGAAGATTACCCATAGTTGGTATATCTAGTGCAAGAAAATCCTTCAACATCAAAACAAAGAAACAAAATCTCAAACGTGTTTCTTTTAAAAAAGTTGGGTACTTTCCTGGCAATTACAAGCTAGTTAAAATCTTAAATAATGGAATATGGCCCATAGCCATAGTTTCTTCCCTCTATCAAGGAATTCAATGAATGAGATATTTGTTTTTAACTAGAACTCTTAGACTTGAGATCTTGCCAAGGTTCGTTTGAACTTGCTATTTAATTATTAAGAAGTTATTCCTAGCTATGGTTATTCCTCCAAAGTCCTTTGATTATTTTTTAATATAAAAAAATCACAATTTAAAATAAAAAATATTACAAATATTAGCATTTTAAATCAAATATCTTCTAAAAATGATTATAACTAAATTAAATCTTGAGTTTAAATTTTGATTATCTTATTAAAACTGTGCATGGTTAGACATATTAGGTTCATTTCTTCCATTTAATTTGTATTTAAATGGTTAATTTTCAGCTAGAGACAAATGTAAGGGGGACAAGCGGGTGCCTTGGCCCCTAAAATTTTTTAGGACTTCTGCAATTTGTTTTAATCATTACTCAAAAAGCGGTAAATTTACATTTGGCCCCTATAAGTTTTTTAAGACTTTTGCTGTACTTTAAAATCACCACTTAAAAAAATGGTAAATTTACATTTGGCTTTCTAAATTTTTTAAAGAGTTTTGCAATACTTTCATAGTTTCATGTCACAGCTTAAAAATACGGTAAGGTTATGTTAGTCTCTTTCAAAAAATTTTAATTTAACCCTATTTGTAAAAGGTTTTTGCGATACAATAAAATTAGTAACACTTTTAATTTTGTTATGACCCGCATACGGTGACGACCAAAATGGCACTATTTTTGTACGTTGACCATCAAGTCTCACCCGACAATTACAGTTTTATAAATGTCGACTGTTAAGTCATACTTGACAATGATTTGACCTACCGACAACAACATTAAATGCTGATTGACATCCTGACCGACGGCCGACTGGCTGAACCGACCACTAGGCACCATAACCCGACACCTAGCTCGGCGATGGTCATATCACCACCAAACCATCTGACATAGTGTCCCCAGGCAAATCCTATAAAGAAGTCAAGCCCACTCACTGGTAAGTATTCCAACTCCAAAAAAATTTACGAGAACACATGGCATATAACACTCCTCTAACTTAACCATCGGAGAGGGCTCCCGGAGTACAAACTCCGACGTCCTTCTGATTTTCTTTGTGTCGCAGGATATGCTTAACTTCGGACTCCTAGCAGGAAGACCTCAACAAATTTAAAACTTATTAATATTATTAGCTTAATTCTCTTCATTTACCTTTTTATTCAATTAAATAGATATATTTACATTAAATATTGTATTAATTTTTTCATTTTATGTTCATAAAGAGAAAAAAATAAAAAATAAAATAGTTAAACCATTATGGTACCCGAAACAATTTGTATATTTAATTAATTTTAGTTTTCTAAATATATGCTATCTTATGGATTTTCATTTGAAAATAGGTGTTTTTTGACATTGAGACTAAATCTTATTATTTTTTTATATGCAATATGGTTTATGATATAAATTTTTTTAAAAAAGATTTATTTCATTATAAAAATTTTATATGCCATTAGCAATTTTAATATTATTTATGGTATTTAAATTTAATTTTTTTCATACTAAAGTTATCCTCGAGCTAAGTTAAATTATGCCCAAGTAGTAAAATAATTTACTTGTTTAAGACCCAATCTAACTCGAATTGACAAATTATATCTCAGCCCCCCTCGACAATATTTCTAGCTTTGTTTCTATTTACAGAGTTCATGGACCAAGGTGATCAAGGCTCGATTTTTTTTCAATGCCCAAATCTAATCCAAGTCAATTTGTAAGCCCATTTTATTATTTAAAAAAATATTAAAATATTTTTTTATTAATGTTTATATTTTTATACTTAAATTTAAATAATTTTTTATTAATTAAATAATTATTTAAATTAAACTAACTTAAATTAAAATTAGTAGATCCAAACTTGATCTAATACAAACAGAATATGCCTACCTAACCTTTGAAAAGGTACATTTCATTCATTCTCTTCAGTTTCACGAGGTAAATCAGCCACTAATAATATTGACTCTACAGCCACCATTGAGGGGCTAAATTAAATATTTTGATCATATTTTCAAGGATTAATAAGTAACCTTATCATTAAGTAGATATTAAAATTCGTTATTATACTTTATTATTATTGATATATGCTGTTGTACTTTTCAGATTATGACAAATTTGTCACTGTATTATTAGTTAATTAAATTCTACCACTACCATTCAATTTTGATTTTAAAAGATAAATAATTATAAAAATTAAAAATGAACATTGAATTTTTATTTAATAAAATATAAAAGTTTAATTTTTTTTATCATCCTTTAGTAATCAATTTATCAAACCCTAGTTATTAAAATACAATATTCAAAGAAATTTTTTTACTTAAATTTTGTCTAAAAATCATAAAAATGAAAGTTATATAAAAAATTCAAATAAAAATCAAAATTTAAAGCCAAAATTTAATAAAACAAAGTTAGAGTGACATAATTCAATATTAGGTTAAACTATAATAGTAAATTTGTATTTAATTTAAAAGTATCATGGTAAATATTAATTTAAAAAGTTTAACAGTAAATTTCAATATTCTCTTATAATATAATAGTAAATTTATTTTTTAACCCTATTTTCGAAATCAAAGAGAGCTATATATTATTAACTTATTATATATATGCAACTTTTTCGTGGGGTTGGTGAAAGGGACCATATAACTCTGGGCCTAACAGATTTCCACCATAACTTGTTTGACTTGCTAACTCTGGGCCTAAGATATTTTCTTATTGCTCACATTGACAATTGCTAGCTGCCTGAATTTGACTATTCTCATAAATAAAATCAAATTCAAAATATTAATCTACTGCCTGGTCTGACGACAAAATGTTTTTCCTATATATAAGACCCAGTCCTTGTTCGCCATAGTCCTCGAAATTAGTGAAAGCTTAAAACTTTTGTTGCGTCTGATAAATGGCTTCTTCAGTCGGTAATCAGGAAGACAAGTACCGTTCTTACTTAAAAGGAGAAGGCGAAAAGAACACCAAGTGGAAATTCGGTGCTCCTCCTAACTATGATATTGTTAACAAGCTCTTTGAACAGGGCAGAACTAAGGTTAATTTCTTTTTTCTTTTGTAATAAGCTCGTATGTGTGTAAGTAATGTATTCATTGTGCCAGTTTGCGGTCGGATTTTTCATTTGTTTGATGACAGATATGGGCTCCTGGATCTCTTGAAGAGAAGGTCCAGAACCTTGTCAAGACATGGGAAATGGAAATGTTCCATAAGATATCATTCGATGACTACAAATCGGTTAATCTAGAGAATTATACCGTCAGTGTAAATGGTATCACCATTTCCTTTTCCATTTTTCCTTTTCATCATCTCAGGTTTATCTTGTTTTTTTTTTCAAAGATGAAAAATCCTGGTTTAGATTTATCTTATTTTTGCTCAAAGATGAAAAAGCCTGATTTTTTGTCATAATATTAATTAAATTTAGGAAGAAAACCTTTGACTTTAGAAGAAAAGAGAAGGCTTGGAGGAGGCTATAACTCCTTTATGCAAACCTCTTTACCCGAGAACTTGAGGGGCTACAACCCAGCGGAAGAAACTGCAGATTCCTCTCATGTTGCTTTCACAACAGCTTTCCCAAGAGGGTTTGCTTTGGAAGTTATCCAAGTTTACTCAGGCCCGCCATTGATTGTCTACAAGTTCAGGCACTGGGGTTATATGGAGGGTCCTTTCAAAGGCCATGCCCCAACTGGGGAACTTGTAGAACTCTATGGAATATCAATTCTGGAGGTGCGTATATATATACATATATATATATATATATATATATTAGGCCCTAAATTTCTTGATACTTGAAATTTCTTTACAGAGAATGAAAATATATTTCCGTGTTGTTTCTTCATCCAAACAGGTTGATGAACAGATGAAAATCTTGAAGATAGAGTTCTTTTTTGACCGTGGGGAGCTGCTTGGAGGTCTTATGAAAGGTGCTAAATTGCCTAGTGGAACTGAGCAAGTGGAGTTGAGCTGCCCATTCTTCAGGAACACAGGGTAGCCCGGCTTTGATGCTTATGCATAAATTTCAGTGTTGATGAATAAAAGTGATCTTTCCAAAAAAAAAAAAAAGTTGTCTCCTTTGATTCACTTGTGTTAATTCACTTATTCTATCGACATGTCTCTCTGGAAATAATCAACTAAATTGATCAGTTTCCCAGAGAACAGGAAAAAAATTATGGATACCACATATATTAGCAGTCAAATGTATAACACGTCCAGGTAGACATAATATAGTAAATTTTAATCTGCCCACGGCAGAGAAGCTCGATAAGGAGCAGTCCCACAGTATCTAAACAGGCCTTTAATTTCAGGGCATCCATTAGGATATGGGATTGAGCGATGGAAGGGATCACGACCTACTTTTTTCCTCTTAAGTGATCCCATACATCCATATGGATCTTGTTGAAATTGAGTCCTCACCAACGCCTCACCTTTCAAAGCTGCTTCTTTTGAAGTTGCTGAAGCTGGGGTGCCTATGTAGAAGAATCGTGATGCTGGAAAGCCAATGGCAGAGCGATGCAAGTGTGCAAATCTCTCTTCCTTGAAATCATAGCTTACAACCTGATCCGAATGCATTTAGGATCAGCACAGTTAAAAAAACCCAAAACTAACTTCAAAAGCTAGCTCATAAAGTAGAAAGTTTAATACGATATATAAAGCAACACTCAAGAGTCAAGAACTAAGAAGTGTGATACTTTTGAGACCCCCTCTCGACAGATACTGACTAAACATGCACAATAGAGGGAAATCTAACGGCCAAGGAATTTAACTTTGTTACTAAGTTCAAAAAGAAACTCAAAACCATCCCAAACAATGCAAAATGCTCCAAGTCAATGGCATTCAATCGGTAAATAACTTCTTCTATAAGAGAAGTTTGTCGCATAAAATTGCAAATCGATTCAATATCTATATCACACCCATCAAGAATACCATCTTTATATATATATATATATATATAAAATATTTAACGGTTAAAATTTTTTTATTAAACAAATAGTTAAAGTTTTTAATTTTTTGGCATGTCCCATCTACATAAATGGAGCATGAAATACAGTAATCGGATTAAATAAATATAAATCATATAAAATTTATGAAAACACTAGTATGAGTGGACCCGTCCTATTTGAATATATGTCAATTGCGGCCCAACTAGTGTTTAGTTTCCATAAATCAAGCTAGTAGAAATTGTTCATCTAAATTGATATTCGGCTTTTTACAAACTTTGATAAATAATATTATATTGCTTATAATTTTAAGAAAGCATGCACATCTCCGCATCCTATTTTTGGGTGTATTGGTCTCCTCACAGTTACTTTTCTATCTGTTACTTTTCAACACAACCATCATCACACATTCAAATATCTAGAACCCATCTAGGAATTGTGGAACTCACAATTGTGATTGGCGATTAAAGTTATATTGAAAAGTCATGGACATGACTTAGACCCTTTTTGGACACATTTTTAAATGAATCCACAAAATAAAAAACTTTTAGCAAAAGGCAAGTTAGACATGCGGATGCATACCCCCATCCAATCATACCCAAGTGCCTGTAGCATGGAATACTTTGATTGTCTTATGCAGCAACTTAGTGATTTAGATTTAAGTCTAAACTCTAAATCACAACAAAATGTTATATGAACCCACTCAAAACCCTTTTGATTTGATCAGCAAGGAGTACAATGAACAACTTTGACATGAGTATGTATGCAGGAAGTCTGATATGCTTGGAGAATTAAATAATTATTCCAGTCCGTGGCTGCAATCATACCTATCTGGGTGGCATTTCTGGTGTTCAATGACCTTATCAATGGAACTAAGTAATTACTCTTATGCTTATTTTGTACCAAAAGTATGAAGATTAGCTTAACAATAATTAAAAGCCATTCACTGATTAACTTCCAGTTTATTCTTTCATTCTATCTAAACATGCTTGTTAGCTACATTAGCTTTGAATTAATCTTTGTTTTGATATAATTTAAACTTAAACTCAATTAGCTTGTGTTTGAATATTTTTCAGCTTATTATTTTCCTTGAATTTAATTTTGAAAATACTTTGGAAAAATACCAAAATGTTTTTAACTCCTCTACTAACTCAAAATGTGTTCCTAATGTATAAAACATTTTGAGATAAGTTTTATATGTTTTAAAGTCATGAAAAACCATTTAAAGATAATTTTTGTATGAATGTACCGATACACTAGGTGTATGTATCAATACAATGCTTGGCAGTAGCTAAACATTCACGAAACCCTCATTTATATTGATACATAGCAAACTGTATTGATACATTATGAATTGTATCAATCTATTTCTTTCCTGTATTGATACAACATGTTTCAACGGTCATATTTTTCATCTTCTAAAGGCAATGTATCGATACACACCTAAATATATCAATACATTCTGGTGGGAATGAACGGTAATCACTCCAAAGAAGCTCACAATGGCTATATTCATTAACCAAATATTCCCAACAGCTATAATCATGATCAACACTATAAATAAGCCTCTCCAACACCTCCAAAAAGATGATGAACCAAGAGAAAAGAACTTAGAATCAAATCCTTCATCAATTCCATCATTTTTAAAGTAGTTCACAATAGTACTGGATTAATTCTTCCTATCTTTGTATTCTTTATTTTGTATCTTTAGAATTATCATCCCTTGAACCTAAACCCTAATAAACACCCAACTTTTAGATGTAACATTTTGTTTATATTCAAATCTTTGTAAAAAGGGGAGGTTCCTACTTAGCCAGTGAACAGTAGAGAAGAGTTATATCTTATCCACAAAAGATAAGGGGTAGAGGTTCTATCTTCGCCTTAAGAAAAAGATAGAGAGTTGAAAAAGTTATACTTTGTCCTTGAAAGGTAGACAATTCAAGTTAGTGAATTGGGAAAATTTAAGGCAAGTAAGGCCAAGGCAGAAGACGTAGGCAATTGAGGCCGAACCTCTCTAAATCATTGAGTTTGCTTCTCTTTCCCTTCTCTTTAATTGCTTATTAATATTCACTTACTTGCAACTCCAAAGCATATTGTTTCGATTTCTCAATTTTATTTATCAAAATTTTAATTTGCGAAAGATTTTGAGAAATCAATTCACCCCCTCTTGATTTCATTCACCGCTAAAAAGTCCAACAATGCTAATACGAGAAAGAATAGGAGGGAGGGAAAAGTAAAATTAGGAAAGACCAACAAGTGCAGAATGCTTACAGTTATGTTGGATGGGTATGTCCCAGTAAGCTCTCGAAACCGACAAATACTAAAAAGAAGATTCTCAAAGCTATCTCTTGCATGCTCCTCTGTTAATGCCCTCCACTTGACATTTTCTTCCTTCCCTGAAAAGCAATCAAATATAATAACAACAATGAGACACAGATGATTCAAACCCTTCATGCTGCAGAAACAATTTCATGGAATAAAGGTGGGCAAGAAGCAAACTCATAGAACTTGACCAGTGAGTGGAAATTGCAGTGACAAATTCATGTTTATAGATCAAAACATCAAGGAATTCTTCAGAGAGATAAGGCACAATTATAAACATAGAACTTGCAATTAATCAGCAACAAGGGTGTTCTTCACTTCAGTCCTTAAGGCATAATTATAAAAATGGAATCGCAATTTATCGGGAACAACAGCTTCACAAATACAATGTGTAATTACTTCATAACACAATATAGTAGGTATTCCTTGTTTTAACCTCTGTAAACCTGAAAAAGTCTTTCCACTTATGAAGCGAAATGAGAATAATCCATGGCTCCAGTATTTAGGCAACAATTGCTTAATGAAAGAGCAAGAAAGAACTCCATGCTTCATTTCCCACTTTTAGTGATAATTGGAGTCAAGAAAGCATTAAAGAATGCAGTTACTTTTAAAAGTTCTTTCTCATTTCTACTCTTGCTTAGACTTTTTTCCGGGCATTTTTTACTTCAAAGGAAAGAAAAGAATCCCCAAATGAAGATAAAGACATCTAAATTTCAACATGTCTGTTGCAAATTTGGGACATGCTGGCATTAATTATACTGCTTCAAACATGATGTTGGGTTTACTTCTCACTCCAGAGTGGCTATAACTGATGTTACAACTGGCATTAACAACATAAATGAAAAGCTACACCTACTTTCCCAATTTTAACCACGTAGTAATGATAAAATATACACATTGACACGTGAATACACCAGATAGGATGATAAGTTGAGTTCCCTAGATTAAATCTCAAACCTACTAAGTAAAGACATCCATAAGAGAACACAACCAAACTGCTCCCATGAGAGAATTTGATTTTTTTACATCAGTTTACAGGTAAATAGCAAATCGTTTCTTCGAGAGTGAAATGAAATTGTTACCACGTATATGTCCTATCCTATTAGTTGAACGGAGTAGCTTAACCATCCAGTCAAACAACATAACCACCATCAATATATTAGAAAATATATGTGGCTGAATTCGGCATTAACTTTTGTATAATTAGTATTCTTACTAGCCACTGAATCGAAGAGTTCTGTCTACCCCAAAATTATCCTCATCAATAATAGCTGGTGGAAAAGGGCCCCATGAAAATTGCAATAATTGAACTCTCACTATTGCCCTAAAAACGTTATGGATTTGGATTTGAAAAATCATGAACTTACTGGAACTACATCTAGGTTTGCTCATGAAATCAGCAAACTTGATATTTAGCATAAAAAAATTATAGGAAGTAATTACACGGTTAAAAATCAGAGCATTCATTCCACATTGTCAATTTTACATCTCATCCTTCAAACAATGGGAATATTTGAACCAGAAATGAGGCAAGATGCAACAGCATAAAATCAGGAAAATAAAAGGACTGAATAAGTGAACATACCAAACCATCCTTCAGATTCAGCAACTGTCCAATAACTCAGTGCCTCACTCCGAGGACCAGCATCTTTCCGAGTCTCTCCGCCACTAAACAGAAGCAAAGCCTCATCATCTAGTGCGGTGCTTTCTATCCCTTCCTTTATGTGAGCCAAAAAAGTAGCAGCCTGGCCTGGATTCTTCTGATAAGACTCCAAAAACCAAGAATCCTCCTTATCAACTTTCCCACAACTACTACTTGTATAAACCGAATGCCCAGCGACCATTACAAGATTCTTAAGCTTGGCAAATGGATAATTATTATCGAATCCATCATCAAGTTTCATATAATTACTCAGTATACTATATTGGTGCTCGTATAGAGATAAAACTACGAGGATTGCGACCCCAAATGCCAAGGAAATACAGAAAACAAGGAGTGGATGTAGCTTGTAATAGTAACGAAGCCGGTTAGTCAAGGAATTAATCATTCTGAAAGGGTAAAATGATGAATTTCTAGACCTTCTGATTCTTTTCACAGTACCTGCTTCTATATCAAATTCAGCCCTTGGATATGCATTGAAGGGCTTGGAACTATATGACCCAAGTGGATAATTATTCATTTTAATTCAAATCCAGCTGAAAAGCATCGAGATTTATGTAAATTATGCATACTCAAATGCGTAACTAGACAGATTAACCAATAAAGATAATGACTTCTGATTCAATTCCACAAAGTCAAGCATAAATTACTTAAAAGGAACGATCTTGATCATCAAAGTTGCAGCTCTTTTTGCAGCATAGGAAAGTAGAAATGAATTTTGAGGCCCATAAACAAACTGGGGTTCTGGTTTCTCTTTGAATTCTAAGAGTTGAAGGAAAAACTAAGGAGAGATAGAAAGAGCAAACTCACCAGAATCCTGGCAGGAGAATGTTAAAGATCTATAGATTGGATTTTAAACTTTTTAATGAGAGTATTACTTGTTCATTTGCTCCAGGGAGATTGTTAAAAAGATGGTGGAAATTCAGATCCAGAATTTCAGAGATCTATGCAAGTATTCGGACTTTGGGAGCTTGGAACGTTGAAATCGTGCACTGGGACACAGTCAGAGACGGTGAAAGAAAGGAACAATAACTAACAACGGAGACTGAACTTTTGGGTTTGCAATTTTGAGGCCCAAAAAGAGATCCATTTATTTTGTCAATGATGTGTGGCAATGGCATGGCCTCCAACTCATAGAGAAATGCAAAATCTGTCTCAATGGCAGCCCAATTTTTGATGTTTGGATTTCCGATTTCGGCCAGCCAGCTAAACTTAGAAATAAAGAATTAAATTCGACATTAATGTTTCGCTTCTTTTAGATTAGTTTTTTTTTTTTTAATTTATATACATTAAAAATACATATAATTTTATTAATAAAGTTCAAAATTGCTTTAGCGGTGAATAGAAATATTTATGGATCGGATCAAAGTTATAAGAAGTTCTAAAGTTTTTGCTCAAACTCGAATTCGACTGAGCTTAATTCACGTATATTACTCATATTTACTGTTTATAATTAATAAAAAATTATTTTTTATGTTAATATTTAAATATTTTATAATTTAATTTAAATAAAAATATTGTTTTAATTATGTTCGATCCAAATTAACAAAAGATCTGTTCAAAACTATACTTGAATAGATCAAACTTATTGAGCCAGACGAGTAGCCTGACCGGTGATTAAATCTAGCGGTGAATCATATAATTTCTCTTGAAAAAATCAACAATTCTACATGGATTTTTCTCTCCATCCGTTGTTTATATATATATATATATATAATTGACTGTTTGCATGTAAAATTGATTCACATTACAGTTCTGATTTATAGAACAAATTTCTAAAAATCCAACGGAATACAATAGGAAGGATTATTATTATTTATTAACAAGGCAAAAGCTTGATACAGTTCCATGACCCTCATCCCCTTCTAATTTTCATTTTAAATCTCTGGCCGTGGTTTGAGGATTGAAGCTTTTTGGCATTTCATCTTGATCGGAACTTTTGAACAGTAATGCTAAATATTTGGAGAGTTGACTATTAACCATGGATCATTCACCATATCTCTAAAGCTAAAATAAATTTCCATGAAAAAAAAATTCAAGAACTGAAATTTGTTAGAAGTGGACTCATGAGCAAGAAGATGCCATTGATCTTTAAACTATGTTATTTAAATTTAAAATTAGCATTGAATATACGTATATGTCCAATCCGATACAGATCAAACCCCCACATCCATGTAAAAATTAAGATCCTAATGACTACTAATGTAACAACCCCAAGATGACATGACAGCTCTTAGCAATTTTATGAAAATAGCCGGTGGCAGAGGGTTGCTTGCTAGATGAAGGGCATATGTCTGACTCCGCTGTTAAAAACTAAATGCTAATGTATATGAGCTGAAAACCATGCATCGTAAATTCCGTTCAAAACCGATAAATTTCGTTAACATCGTCAAACTTCTCATCCTTTTTGTTTGTTTTTTTGTAAATTTATTTTCCTTGTGCTATGATGACTGATGTGTTCATGGACTTCCCATGCAATTAGGATAAAGCTCGTATAATTAAGGAGAGATATTACACTAATAATATATTAGGCGAAAGTTTAATCCACCCATAAGGAAGAGTTCCACGCCTTGGTAGCATGAAAATAGTGTGCTTTCACCAGTGAAGATCTGCAGTATAATTCTATCTCTGTCAAAGGATCTATATTAATCAATTTTATCCTAATAAAGCTGTTCTTGGAAAAGAACAACTGTACATAGAAGTAATGCTAAGAGATGAGCCAAGACAGAATCCCAAAAAAAAAAAAAAATGTAAAATCAATATATTGAACCCAACTGTTGTTATATATTATTTGCTTTCTCTTTTTTTTTTTTTTTTCCCTGCAAAACCTTTTAATTTTCCTGCAAACTAGCTTTCTTCATCAACCATGAAAGGCTCGAGTACCTCAGCTGTAAGTTTTGTTCACACGAGTTCGGAAACAAGCAGGCTTCTTTGTTCAGCGAGCAAATTGAACTGTGTGGAACCTGACTTGAATGTTTCCCTTCCTTCTCCGTACTCAAAATCCTACGATTTTGAGCTTGTCATCACAGATAAAACACATTACAAGCGCTTTCTTTATATTTCGTTGACTGTTGCTTTTGTTATCCTAGCACTTGGTCTAGTGCTGCACTTTTTGCCTCGCAAGCATAATCACCATGGACCTTCAAAGAATCTAACCCTTGCAGTTATCCAAGCTATAACATTCTTTGATGCACAAAAGTGTAATAGTTTGTACCCTTGTGAATTATGTTAAAGCTGAGATCATTTTTTTTCTTGTAGATTAGTATTCAAACTCAGTACACTGTCTTTCTGCAGCTGGGAATTATCCAAGTAATAGTCCAATAAATTTCCGAGGAAGTTCAGGTTTGCAGGATGGGAATTTAAGCAATATCCATGCTGATCTTGTGGGTGGATTTTATGATTCTGGCAACAACATCAAGTTCACTTTCCCTACAGCTTATACAATCACCCTGTTGAGTTGGTCGGTGATCGAATATCATCAAAAATATGCAGACATAGGTGAGCTTGAGCATATAAAAGATATTATTAGATGGGGCAGTGACTACTTGCTCAAGGTCTTTGTTGCTCCAAATGCAACTTCTCCCACCATTTTGTATTCACAGGCAAGCCTTGTATAAACTATGTGCCTCAAAAAGTTGAATCTTATAGTCTTAGCTCTTAATTATAATGGCAAAATGTGATTTTATTACTGACATTTGAGATTGTTTTCTTTGATGTAACCTTTAGGTTGGAAGTGGTGGCAATGACACTAAAAATCCAGTCCCGAATGACATAAATTGCTGGCAAAGGCCTGAAGACATGAGTTACAGGAGGCCTGTTTCAGTTTGCAATGAGACAGCTTCTGATTTAGCAGGGGAAATTGTTGCAGCACTATCAGCGGCTTCAATAGTATTCAAACAAGAGAATAAGTATTCGCAAAGATTAGTTAAAACTGCCGAGAAGATATATGAGATTACGGAAAAGGAAGACTCCATTGGCAGAGCTTCAACTTACACCACCATTGATGCTTGTGGAGGTGAAGCAAGAAAGTTTTACAAATCAGCTGGGTACAAAGATGAGTTGGTTTGGGCAGGAACTTGGTTGTTCTTTGCTACTGGGAACTATAGTTACCTTGACTATGCCACCACAAACTTTGATGCAGCAGTTAGTAATGAAACAATGGCTGACAAAGGGATATTCTATTGGAATAATAAGATTACCGCCAGTGCGGTAATTTTAGTAAAGAAAAAAAAAAACTTCATGCGGTTTTCATAATGTTCAATTCCCATATTTGGTGCATACATGGAAATTTAAATTCATTTCCTGTTATATATGCTTTTGGTTGTAGGTTTTGTTTACAAGACTTCGATTCTTTCGTGATCTCGGATTTTCCTATGAAAAAGCATTAGGATTATCCTCCAACATGACTGATCAGCTTATGTGTTCTTATCTTTCAGAGCAAAACTTCAATAGAACACCTGGTAAACATATTTCAGTGGATGAATATTTCATGTAAATTTTTATGCAAAATGGATGTATGCTTTTTCTGGAGTCAATTTCATCATCCATGATCTTCTTATGATTTTACTGTAGGTGGATTGATCCTCTTAAGGCCTGATCACGGTGGACCACTCCAGTTCGCAGCGACAGCATCTTTCTTGAGTAAATTATACAATGATTACCTTACTCTTCTTCGTAGATCTGGTTCAAATTGCACTGATGATGGTTTTTTATCGGAAATGTTACATAGTTTCTCCAGTTCTCAGGCAAGCCTAAATCTGTCAACAACAAAGTATGTAGGTCCGACTCATGCGATAACAAGTTTGTTTCTTCATTTATACAGGTTGATTATATTCTAGGAGATAATCCAAGGAAGATGAGTTACATGATTGGTTTCGGAGATCACTATCCAACGCAAGTTCACCATAGGAGCGCGTCAATTCCTTGGGATGGTGAATATTACTCTTGTGCCGGAGGTGATAGATGGCTACACTCTCCAGATCGAAATCCGAATATACTTTTGGGAGCAATGGTAGCTGGACCAGATCAATTTGATCATTTCTCTGACGAAAGGGACAAGCCAGGGTTCACTGAACCGAGCATAGCAGGCAATGCTGGCTTGGTTGCAGCACTCATTGCACATCATGACCCTCCTCGCAAATCTTCAGCTTCGAATGGCTCTAATTTAGGCCTGGACCTGATGGGAATCTTTGAAAAAGTTCATTTGAATTCTTGAATGTTTTAACAACATTAATGCTTCCACAAAGTTCCAAAAGGGGTTGGAGGAGAAGTTCTGTTGCTAACACCTGGGAAAATAAGTTTTGACCTTGAACAAGCTTCCTTGAGCACAGTTACGCATTCCCTTCTTGCAATTACTAATGGATCAAGCAATGGAATTGTTGAAATTTAAATACAATAGTTGAGCTCTTTCCTATCAATTTGATTTTGGAATTGTGGGTCACTCAATTTAGTATCAGTGCCAGGTTCCTTACCAGTTCCCTTCGGTTTCCTGTTCTATGCATAGTTAGTTAGATATGAACATGACTTGTGTGTGTGTGTGTGTGTATATATATATATATATATATATATTAAACTCTCCTCCTTATAAACCCAACCTCAAAAATTAGCTTATAAAGGGGAGAGTCTAATATGATATAACAATCAAATACAAGAGATATACAATATAAGACCTGAGAGGAAGGAGACGGGATGTGCATGACTTAAATTAATGCACTTTTATTTCAAATTAGGCAGTGTAGTTTACAAGTTGAGGGGGAATTGTCCTTTGAGAATGTTTTAATCTTTAACTGTTCTCTTTAGCCTGAGTTTTGATCTCATTAATCATTGAATAAAATTGTTGTGGGTCCTTGGATTAAAATCATGTGTGTACATATATATATATATATATATATATATATGTAATTGCTGATATGAGGGAATATTTATCATAATCTAAGCATGCCGAAAAGATTAGGGAGCAAAACAGAATAGAAATTCTAAAATTTAATTAAAGCAGCCAGTGGTTATCAACAGGGTTGCAGCCTACAATTCTATGATTTTGAGGTTTTAACCATCTATATAAATCTATGTTCCCTGTCAATTTATAAGGTTATTTTGTCCGACCAATTCATGCCAATTCTCCGATAGGAAATACCAATTGTTTGTCCAAAGCTCAATCATTTACTATTGTTAAGAGCACACCGAACTCCACGATATCTGCGACTTAACAGCGAGAAATCTAGTTTACACGTACGTCAAAATCAAAGTCTTCCAACACAGTTCAAGCCAAATGGAGATAATAACTACGCTACCTGGTCCTGGGCTGGACTCGTGCCAGCCATTGCCATGGCTCTTAAAACCAAACACAAGTTGGAGATTCGTCAATGAAACTGATCTCGAGGAATCAGAACCCAATTCCTTGCTCGCTCTTTGTTGGGAATAACACGACTACACACAAAGAAGCACTCAAACATCAACCCTTCTGATCTACGACAAACCTTCCTCATAATTTACACAAAGAAAACTACAAACCATTCTTACAAAATATTAATGCAACCTCTACACAAGTTGGAGATTCGTCAATGAAACTGATCTCAAGGAATCAGAACCCAATTCCTTGCTCGCTCTTTGTTGGGAATAACACGACTACACACAAAGAAGCACTCAAACATCAACCCTTCTGATCTACGACAAACCTTCCTCATAATTTACACAAAGAAAACTACAAACCATTCTTACAAAATATTAATGCAACCTCTACTTTTATCTCACAAGTAGTGTTTCTCCCTAAAGCCAAAGCCATATTTACAGGTAAGCAATCCTATAGGCCTAACATAATTAATTGGACTTAATAGCCAATACTCGCTTCACTGGCATATGTGTAATAGTATGGCCCTAGTCATCAAAAGGTAATGAATTCATTGATAAATACAAGTAGAAGAATACACTTACAATTGAATTTATTTGATCAATAAAAATTAAATTTTACACTAATTCTTTATCTTTATAAATTTAATTTTAAATTAGAATATTTTATATTAATTTAATATAATTTGCAAGAATACATTTTAAATTTTAATGCAAATATCATTTAATATATAATTTAGTTTAATTCATTTGTAAAATTTGCAATTATATGTTTAACAATAAATGATATAACGAGCATTCAGGTCCATAATGCTAATGCTTTACAATCTTCACGGTGATCTGAAGACACAGTCCGGGCTTTAAAAGCCCATGTGTAATAATGGGTTCATTATTGCCCCGCCCAACCTTGCTGGCTTAATCATGTTTCTACTGCTAAGAGACAAGATTACCCTCCTTAAATACTCGAAATTACAGATATATCTTTTCTTAACAATTGAGGGGAGACAAATAGAAAAAAAAAATGTTATTTTTATATTATTTTTGTTCGCAATTTAGGTAGCCGTTAGAGTAGAGTTTTGAACAGTAAAATAAAAATGAGAAAAAAAAAAAAAAGAAAAGGCAGTGACGGTCGCTGTTAGCGGAGCAAACAGTAACCATAACAAGCACAATTTTACTGTCAGTCCGCCGCGGCAGCTATCAGGACTTCAATTGTGACAATGTTGTCATCCTCGACGTTGGGTTTTTGTCCAGTGCTGACAAGGAACGATGAACCCGCAAGAAAGAAGCTGCTGGTTATCCGAGCTGCAAGAACCGAGAGTCCAAATGCGTTTCCCTTGGTTTCAGGGCTCCCACTTGCCAGGTTTCTTCTTTATCGAAATATAAAAACAGTGCACATGTTATGAACATTTATCTTTTTGCCTGTATTTATCACTACAATTTTGTTTCCTTTAGAGGGTTGCAGTTGCCACTGCCAGAGCCTCTAACAGGGAAGACTAGGACTTTGGAAGATTTTGAGTCATACCTACTTTGTTGGTAATAACCCATCCCATTTCTAGCAATATTTTATTTCGATTTGGTCTTTTTATGTTGTTTTAGTTATTGACGGTAATAAAAGTTCTTTGTTAAATTCTTTAGTTATCTTTTTCTTTTTTTTTTGTGGCTCACTTGGAGTAGGTTTGGCTTACATTAAAGTTAGTTAAATTAAATTTCTTTTGAGAAGTTTCTAAATAAAGGTATTTTAAATGTTGGGATATTCAAGTTGTTTTGTTGGATTCAGTTGAGATAAGGTTACCATTTTTCAAGGGTTTCAATTTCATTAGCATCGGATATGAAATCGCTGTTTGTTTTCTTTTAAGAGTGCATAATTTGTATTTAGTTTGATTCATATTGGATTTCATAAGAAGTTTTAAGGTAAGGCACTAGGAGAAAGGTTCATGATTTGACTAATTCTTAAATTGGGATCTCATTGAATTGAGATAAGAGTTGAAATTATTGAAAATGGGAATTGTTTGTGACTAGGATTATAGCTGAATAAATGTCCAATATTATTGTTATGATATTGTTACATAAGGAAAAAAAAATGGCATCAGCATTTTGGATTTGGTGTTTAGGATAATTGTGACTGAGCTGATGTTGTAACAAGCACCTGCTCTTTCAGTTTCAGGTGCTGACTCATAGATGGCTGTTTAACAATGACGCTATGGTTTGATTTATGTTTGTTCATTTGCATAGGAGACAGAATTGCTATAATGGCATTGTGGAAATTAAAAGGGTATTTTTGGAGCATTTTCTTAATCAATGTGAATGTCTGCCTTTGCTTGCTGCTTAGAAATAGCTGGAGTTGTTTTAGTTCATTGAATGGAGATAACCTGTGAACTAGGTGAGTAGGGCATGCTCCAAGGTTCAAGCTTAATTGCTGGCTTCGGCACAAGCTAAAGCCTAAATATCAAGGGCTTGTAAACAGTGCATTTATAAATAGACATTGTATCATGAGGGTCCATACACTACAGTAGTCTATCTACATCCCTGCTCCATTCTGTTTCTTATTCAAGTTTTTTACAACACTCACTTCTTCCATTAAAGCATTTTCTATAGTTAGCACTTTTCATATGGAATGATAACTATATATTCTCATGTTTGTTGAATTTACTACCTACTAAATGAGGTAGACCTGGTACTTGAAAAGGGGCTACACTTTTCCCGAGAAAGTTGCACCACTTAACAGAGTTAAATGTTTCTTTAAACATAAATAATAATTCACCATTATCTTCAAATGGTTAATAATTATAATAATTTTCCACCATGGGCTTCTTGATTCTCGAGGATTAATAGCATTTATTCTCTTTGTGTTTATATATATATAGCCATAAGATTTACAGTAACAACGTTGTTTTGCAGGTTATCGTTATATGCAACCACTGCCCATTCGTTAAGTACTTGATGAAGGATTTGGTGAAGATTCAAATTTCTATATGAAGGTAGGTAAGTGCCCCTTCCTCTTGCTGGGCATTTCAGCTTGATAAAATTAAAGTTACCAAAAGGAACTTGGAAAGATAAATGACTGTAAAAGTTAACTTTCCAAATTATTGCATTCTAATGCAGAAAGGGCTTGCTGTTGTCGCAATATATTTGAGTTCTGTAGCCATTCACCCACAGGTTCCGATGATCCTGTAATTTGAGAATAGAGCTGCTTTGAATCTGTTATATGATTACTCCAAATGAACTGTTGTTCACATGATGGACCACGGTTCATGGCAGAAGCGGCTAAACTATATAAGTATCTTTTGCCTTACCTAAATGATAAGGTATGTCAGTGCTTCCTTGCTGTTCTCTTTTCTTGCTTTGATTAAAAACGTTATTAGAAATATGCATCTACTTTTTTGCCTGTAAAGCTTTTACTTCTTCCTTTTTCTTAAAATTGCAGTTTGTTTTACATTATTATAGGCTATAAGATAGCTGAATTTTCCTGTTATTGCATTGTCATTAATTATTTTATTGTTTATATTTTACTCCATGCCTTGTTTAGACATGCATTCGCAAAGTGCTGTGCATAAACTGGCAATTATTTAGTTAACTTGTGATCTTACCTGAGATTTTTCTCTAGATTTAAGGACCGGATCTGGAAATCAGACCTTAGGATTCTAGGATTGTGCGAACTTAACAAGTAACTTGGAATATTATAAGTTAAGTGTTACAGAAGATTAACAAGTACAGCCCTTGATGTTCTAGTATGTAGATACTATAGCTATACTGGAAGTAGCAATGCAAGTGTTATAGTTTTGACAGTGGTTTTTGACTTGTGACTAAAAAAATTTAAGTTATTTAATGGAGGCAAAACTGAATCAAATTTAATACTGGTTAATTAGAAAAACTTCGGCATCCCTTGCAATAAAATAAAACCTGCCAACAGTGACTGCAGGGAATATGTTAGGAGTGCAAGGATATGATTATGAAAATACAACAGAAATCTGGCAAAAGAATACTTTAGGATCTTTGTCATGTTTCCGCAATCATCTGACATGTTTATCTGTGATTAGTCTAGCTGTTCTTTTTCGTTAATATCTTAGTATCTTTTTCTTTCTGATTCGAGCCTTAGAAATCTGCCACATTTTTTGGCTTTAGCTTATCTGTCTTTTGACACCTCAAATATGACCTTAGGTTGCTTCATAATTGAGTTTCTCCTTTGAGCTTCTTATTGATTAAATTAAATATGTTTAACCACAGACAGAAGATGTTGCTCGAGATTCTGGGGCAGTTTGTTTACCAGAGATTTTTCTATTTAAAATGGTGATCACAATCGGTGTAACTTACTTTATATTCTCGCAAACATAAAATTGTTGGTTTTACTCTGGATTACCTCTATCGGCATCCTGCCTTGCAGGTTGACAATGATAGTAGGCAGTCTGCCATGCCATGAAGATTTAAATGTTAGAAATTTTGATTTATCTGAATATCATCCATTAGACTCTTTGTGGTGGGATTAAGTCTCGGGATCATGTTAAAGAGTGTACTATAGATAGTGTTCCTGTCACTGGGAGGTTGGCTTCTGTGGTTTTAAGCTCATAATGTAATTAATAATTTGATTTCCCCTACAGATGCGTTAGTAAACCATCTGCTTGTTTAATGCTTTCTAGAGGAATGAAGCCTTGCTATAGATAGCGTTCTTAGCAGCCAGCCAGTACCATCAATTCAAAAACCAAGTTGCATTCTTCCTTAAGTACTTCCATTTTTGTTTTGTTTTATTCTTTTTCTCTTCAAATTTTTACTTGAGGAATTACCCACTAAACGTCATTATTTCATACTTGCTAATAGTGTTTGATGCAGCATAAATTGGTACCCATAAAAAGTTCATTGTCTGCAACAAATTTTCAGTTATCCGAAGGATCTAATATCTGAGTCTACATTTGCTCGGAGAAATGGCTTTTCCTTTTAGTCCAAATAGGTAATATTGGATTGTAACTTATTTTCTTGTCATATTACTGAAAGCACAGTGGATATGAAAATATTTAAAGTGCAATTTTGAGCTGTGTCTTAATTTTGTACATTTGGATTGCTTTCCATATGGATAAAAGCCTTTATAAAAGTGTACTAGTTACTGGCGTCAGGCTTATCATTGCTGGCGTCCAATAATCACTTGTAAATAATTAGTTGGCTTCTTGCATGTATACTTATGAGAGACAGAGAAAGAAGTGTTTCAAGAATATAAAACATTAACTGAGAGTCTGAAACTTTAAAATAATTTTGTTTGCAAAAATGCTTTTGGTCATAGCAGATAACATAGTATTTGTAGTCTTTTTTTTTGGTTCAAAGATCAACTGGTGTATATGATATTTTTGACAATTAGTCAGTATATCGTGTATGGTGCTCTGACACCGACAATTAGGAAATCTTATCTTCGCATCCTTTTTCATCCTACGATGCCGATGAACTCCTCAAATGTTATATCTTCACTGTTACAAGTTCCCCACCATGCAAGAATGTTAGTCTGTTGACAGAAGGTACTGCTCAGGCTTGGTGAATTTTCTTTTGTGACAGTCTCTAACATTTTAAAATGCTAAACCTACAGTTTTTATGATTCAGAAGATATTAGTGTATCTTCTTGCAGCTACTGCTTAGCATTTGCATTTGGAATGCCACAAATTTTGAGTGATTAATTTGGTTATTGGTGTCGTTTTTTAACTGGAGTTAAGTTGCATATTTTTTAGGGCATACAAAGTGGCATATTTTACAATGTGGAAGTGTGCTCTGGCTACCACATATACTACCAGCGTTATTTTTTTTTTTTCATTGAGAATGGATATATATATATATATATATTACCACTGTTAATCTGTCATTAGATATGTTTCGGATTGATTATGTCTTGTTTATTAGAGTACATGCTAAGTGTCTTGTAATGTATGTTGAGTGATTAATGGGGCCCTATCAGGCTCTTAGATGAGAGTTGAACCAAAAAGGCATTTATCCCTTTCTAAGTGAGTTGATTCTTTCTGGTTCATGGGTCAGTCCCATGAGTTGCTTGCTTGTTCACATAATGTTTCTGGGATGAGCTGGAATATGCTAAATTCCAGGATCATCAAAGATTTAGACTTTAGATTTTCTGAAACATTTGAATTTCTCACATTTGACTTTTAATTCGGAAAGAAAAAGGAAATCTGTTTGTTTGTGAGTTGTGATTTGAATTAATTTTAAGTTTAACCTTTGAACTTCTAAAGAAATCCTGTTCAAACAATAATTGACAGATTGAAAGAAGAAAAAAGTGAACGTTCTTCAGTTTTGTTATTTGCCTGAAATTAAGAAGATAAGGAATGTATGGCTACTGCTTGCGTATAAAACTAATAAGGTTCAGACTTTAGGCCAAAAATAAAAGGTTCAGATTGCTTGTAGTGAAAAGTTCCTTAAAAAGTGTGGCTTTTGTCATTGATTGCTTGCATTATTAGCAGTAGAGAGTAACATGCTAGCTTAAGCTATCAGTGGGCCTTAAGATAGCTTGAGTTCACATGACTAGGAGCTATGCACCATGTTAAGAACATGGTGCTTTAATATTCAGATGTTAGGAAGCTTGTGGGAGATGGTGGTCCTTTTGCATCCCCATAATTTCATGTTCTGTCCAGATCATGCCAACCAAGATTCTGTCACTAGCCTTTTCTTTTCACTGACCAACTTCCACTAGGAAAACCCAATGGGCTTGAAAGCTACATCCTTTCCCTATTGGTCCCCTACTTGAAAACTGCATCTGCTAAACAATCATGTTGATTGATTTTCTGGTACTGTAGCACTTTTAATTATTGTTTACTTTCCATGAACTATGCCATTGATGAAAGTCAGCTTATTGTTTGATTGAGGTGATGCTTGACGGCATTTTCCTCAGTGATAATTTTGAAAGATTTTATGCTTTATTTAGTATCATATACTATTCTGTCATTTGGAATTATAGGCTACCAGCTTGAAGGCATTTGGATCTTCTTTATTCTGCTGGGTCAAAACTGCATATCTTAGCGGTTGTAAAATGTTCCTACTTTGGGGAAACAGATGAAAAAGACTTAGTTTACCAGTTATAAAGTTCCATATTACTGTTCCTTATTTTTGTTTTCTTTCAGGGCTTAGGCTATCATCAGGACAACAGCCCCTCTTCTTTGGCAGGAAATGAAAGTTTCCATCTGGGTTCTTTCATGCAGTTTGACACTCCCCCCTTAAGAGAAAGCAGAAGGGGTTATGGATATATGACCACTGAGTGAAAAGCTTGGTGGGCGGCGGCCTTTTTTCTTCTCTTAGAGTTTCTTTCTGTCATTTGGGAAGTGTTACTATGTCAGAGCGGAACATGCATTTTATAGGCATCAAAGATAAATTCATCTTCTCTTCGCTTTTAAGAGAAATATCAGAATACTGAGGAATTAATGCTTTAAAATTAATGAAGCAGCAGTTGAGTCAGAGTCAATGGTGGGTAAGACAAGACACAAAACACAGCCCTATTTGCTGCATATATATTATCAGACCTATACAAATGACTGTTAAAAAGAAAATATACTAAAGCACAAGATTGGAGAGCATGTTAACTAAGAAGGTGAACTAATCAGAGGTTCTGATGATCTAGAGAAACTAGAGCAATGAACTGCAGCTTTCAGGTTGTTTGCTATTCCTTTTCTGAGAAGATTTGGTTTTTGATAATCCTCATTCTCCTGTCTGATCTCCTTTAACATTGCTGTTACATCTCTCATGGTAGGTCGGTCCTCTGGGCACGGATTGACACATAGGAGAACCACCCCAAGCACTTGAAGAATCTTTTGAATTTGTGTACCTGATCTTATGAGGAGCAGCTGGTCAAGAATGGCGGTGAAATCTTTTTTCTATTTAATCCAAGTGATAATGTGGACGCCATCTGGAATATTGTTGTTGGTCGGTTCCTTTCCTGTTAGAACTTCGAGGAGCACGACACCGAAGCTGTACACATCACTCTTCTCTGTGATCCTCATGCTGTATCCATACTCTGCAAATTATCGTAATATAGGGATTAGCCATGTATAGAATACAGGATCGGAACGAGAAGAGGTCCCTAAACACTTCAATATCTGGAAGAAGCCCGTTGACGCTGAAAACATGTTAGAAAGCAAATGCCAGAAAGACATGACTCTTGTTTCACCCTATAAACTAATAAGTTATGAATTGTTTCTAATTAATAATGATTGCAAAGAAATTTAAAAGCAGAATATAGGTTTATTTGTTGCATAGTTGTTGAACAGCTTGAAAATTTTGTACTCACCAGGAGCCATGTATCCATAAGAACCTGCAACTATGTTGGAAGCTCTCGGACTCTCTGAAGCATCAACCTGCTTTGCCAGACCGAAGTCTGCCAGGAAAGCTTCAAACTGTGGTCCTACCAAGATGTTACTGGCTTTGATATCACGATGAACTATTGGTGGAATACAATCATGATGAAGATATGCTAAGCCTTGAGCTGCTTCTAGTATGATCTTATATCTTGCGTCCCAGTCCAAGAGTACATTTTTCTCGTGCAGCAATTCAGCCAAACTTCCATTACTGATGTAATCAAACAAGAGCAATCTGGTTGTCCCATTATCACAGCATCCCAGTAGCCTAACTATGTTTTTATGCCTTATTGATCCGAGAGTCCGAACTTCCGCAGAAAACAAATCCCTTTCAGGAAACTCACCATTTTTCATTGGCCATAGCTTCTTCACTGCAACCACCTGCTTTGTGGGAGTCTCAACACGATAAACCACACCAGAACAACCCTTTCCGATGATGTTTGAATCAGACAGACTCGTTAAAATATCATTCACAGTAAAGTTAAGCTTTTGGAATGGGGTAAAATGCCAATCCAAAAAATCATCTTCATTTTTGGCTCCATGAACTCTGATAAACAAAAACACAACAACTGCGACCACTATAATAGTTACAGCTACACTGAGAAGAGTGCGCATGATAAGATTTTTGGTTGAATTTTTGCCATGGGGACTTCCATTCGAGCTGCACTCGTTTCTGTTAATGCAGAGTTCTTGATTGCCAGATAATGCAGTGGTAGGAAGATCACGGAATAACTTGGTATCTGGAAGGATACCCGAAAAATTATTGTATGAGATATCCAAAGAAGCAAGATTGTCAAGCCCGCCTAGTACTATCAGGCTCCCCTTTAGCAAATTGTGAGAGAGGTCTAAGTTAGCCAGTTTTGAGAGATTTGAAAAGCTTTCAGGTATAGGACCTGTTAAAGCATTCCAACTCAAGTTCAAGAGTATATCGAGTCCTTGCAAACGACCAATCTCTTCAGGGATAGAACCGGCAATTTTATTTCTGCTTATGTCCAACAACTGTAAATCCTTACAGTTTCCTAGCAGCTTAGGGATCAAACCTGTTACGGAGTTTCCACTAATTACCATTTTGTTTAAGGAAGTGTGCTTGCCCGAATTCTGAGGAATGGTGCCTCCTATATTGTTCATTGAAAGGTCCAGGACGTTAAGACGAGCAAGAAATTCGAAAGATGCTGGTATTGTACCTCGGAGCTTATTTCCACGCAAATCTACCATTTCTAAATGAGTGCAGTTGCCAATATCAGGAGGAATTTCTCCTGTAAATTGATTTTCTGACAATTCAAGGAAGCTCAAACTATGCAAGAGACCAATTCCTGATGGAATATGACCACCAAAGTTGTTTGACCCCAGCCTTAAACGGGTCAAGCTGGTGCAATTACCCAGACTTGGTGGGATTTCACCGGAAAGGCTGTTTGATAACAACAACAATTGTGTCAAGTTCTTCAAATTAAACAGAGGACTTGGAACAGAACCAGTGAGGAAATTGTGTGAAAGATCCAAATGTTGAAGTTTCTCACAGTTAGCTAGCTCATTTGGTATGCTTCCATGGAGCTGATTCTGCCAGGCAAAGAACTGAGAAAGCTCCTTTAGTTGTCCAATGGCCGGTGGAATCTCGCCAGAAAATCTGTTGTTATCTAACTCCAATTGCTTTAGGCTTGAAAAGTTGCCAATGAATGGAGGTATCTTACCAGAAATGTTATTCCCAGACAAAAGAAGCTCTTCCAATGCAACCAAATTGGCAAGAGATGAAGGAACCTGACCACTTGGATAATTCAATGAGAAATCAATAATAACCAAAGCTGAACAGTTCCCCAGTGATTTTGAAATTCTCCCACTTAGCTGGTTCTGCCACAGCAACACCCTCTTGAGATTTTTCAATGAACCCAGTTCTTCAGGAATCTCTCCAGAAAGCTGGTTTCCATAAAGAAACAAGTCCTCCAAAGCTGAAGAATTACCAATTTCTGGTGGGATTTGACCCTTAAGATTGCTTGTCTAGATTGAAAGAATTTTGAGATTCTTCAGCTCCCCTAAACTACTCGGTAGTTGCCCTGAAATTCCAGTGTCCGCAAGACCAAGGAAAGCTAGTTGTTTGCATTTTGATATCTGCATCGGGATCTCACCCTGAATGCCTGAGTTCCCGCCTGTCAGGAAAATCTCCAGAGTCACCAACTGTCCAATTTCCGAAGGAATCTTTCCAGAAAGATAGTTATCAAACAGTTCAAGCAGCTGAAGCCTTGAACAATTCCCAATTTCCCTTGGGATTTCACCATTTAAAAATTTGTATTCAGAGACAATGACTGCAAGTCAGCTAACTTTCCAATCTCAGCTGGGATTTTCCCCGTGAAAGCATTGAAACTAAGGTTCAGGGTGACCAGTGACGACAAGTTCCCTATCGAGGTCGGGATTTCCCCAGTGAGGTTCCCACGTGAAAGGACCAGAGTAGTAAGATGCTGAAAAAAGGTGATCTGGGTTGGAAAACTGGCACGGAGATTGATGTTGGAAATTGAGATTTCGCTAACAAATCCGTCGCTGCATTTTATGAAATCCCATCTGCATGGATTTTGGTGAGATGGGTGCCATGAAGAGAAAAAAGCAGCAGCAGCAGCAGCAGCAGCAACAGCAGAGGTGGAACTAGAAGAATTGAACGTTGAAAGCCATGAAAGTAAAGAAAGGCCTTCTTGATTCAAGGCAGAAATATCTGGAAGCAAAGAGATGTTGAGAAACAAGAGAATAATAATGGTGATTGCATAGCTTGACATGATGATGACGAGGCTAATATTATTCCTAGCACTGTTCTATCTCCTCCAGTTATGGATAATATAGCAAAAAGTCAGTTCGTAATTTTCTTTTTCAGCCTTCCTCTTATCATGAAAGATTGGGATTCTTGAAATGAAATGCCCCCAAAACTTTGCATAAAAAATTACTGAAAACAATATGACATCTTTAATTTAACCTTAAAAATCTTCTTAGAAAATTTTTTTTTAAAAAAAGGAAAATCCGTTCTCTTTTTGAATCTATAAGAGATTGTTAGTTTCAATCAATCGTACTTCACAATTTTATTTACAAAAATCAATTCACAAAAATCATATTTTAGTACACAACTGATACGGAATGGATTAGTTTATGGTTTCTATACGAAGGATGCGCCAAAACAATATCGAATATAAGAAACTTAGATTATAGTCCTTTATGGTATTTTATGGTTGTCCTTTACCAGTACCAGTCTTGAGCAAAACTTTAACATAAACATTTATGTTGGATTTTTTTTTTTTGTGGCAAAGATTAAATTCTTGAACAACGCTTAAACTCAATTATGATATTGAGCGGGCAAAGCTAATTCAACCAAAAAAAATTAAGTAGAATCCGACTTTGATCCACTTCGATTTTATTAAGAAAAGTCAACAATCCAAATCTCAATCAACTTAAATTTGAATGACATGAAAAACTTAACATTTGTACTTGAAATTATTTAAATTTGATGTTCAGAATTGAAATAACTCGAATGTACTTAAATTTAAAATATATAATAAGTTTTGAGATAGCTAAACCAAAACTTATTTGACTCAAATTTAACCTGTGTAATTACCATCTTTATACAACAATAACCGGACATATATATACGATTTAACAAACATGACATACATATATATATATATATATATATATATTCGAAGATAACACTGCACATGAAAAAGATGATTTAGTTTGTATTTTTCTACTACTTGTGACCGAGACATATGGAAAAAGATCAAAAGGAAGTACTAGAAATTGACTTCGACAGAATTGAAAATTAATTGGACATGCTTTTCTTTAATGGTATTAATTTTTATACTGTAAATGTTTCTCTCAGTAACTGAGTGTATTCGTATATGAGAAAGGGTGATTGATAGTTCCTTGTAATTATTCCAGAAACACTCTCAAAACAAAGATTTCCCATCGTTTTTTTTGTTAGTTGTTAAGTTTGCATGACAACCCTTTGAGATGTGTGAAAATGACAAAACAACACCAAAAATAAAAGAGAAAAAAGAAGGATTTTTTTATTGGGGAACTGGTAAGGCTTCAAAATCAGTTTTAATTTGCTAATATAATTAAAAAGGCTCTTTAACAACAAAGTAAGCCAATGATGTTGCGAAGTGAAGGGATTAGACAGTGGGTTTTACAGTTCCTTTTCCCATGCATGATATGATGATCCTTCCCACAATATCATGTCGAATTTGGCCATTTTGTATTATCTTATTTGGTATTTTTGCCTTATTATTTTACGACTTTTAAAAAAAAAATTCTTAAACTTTTTGCATAGACAACCTGTATTGAAAATTTTCATGACTCAATCAAGATCCTCTCTGTCTCTTTTCTTTTTTCTCCTTCTTTTTTGGGGTTTTATTTTTAGTTTATACCAATTTCTTTTGGAGCTTTATGAAAGTCTATTACTTAACTTCATTATATCTAAAAAAATTATGGCAAATGTTATAAAAAGAAAAAGTAGATCTATAATTTTAGAAACGATATAAAAATTCGATATAGATATAATACATTTAATAAATATAAAAATAATATAATGTAAAATATTTAAATATGATTGACATGATTTAATACAAAATATCATATTCATATATTTAAAATTGACATAATATAATAACTTTATTATATTTGTATCTATATTTATGCAATTGATATGAAAAAAAAAAATAAAAGACAAACCTGTAATAAACAAATAATCAAGTCCTATGCTAGTGTTTGGCTGGGACACTTGGGACATTAATAAGATAATTTTGCCCCATTTATTTGAACTGTTGTTTTCCTAAGCTCATTGTAAGAGTTCATTAACATGTCATTCACTGGCACTATTATGTCATCATCTTGGAAAGTCAATCTCTAACGTAATAAAAATTTCGAGGGAATATTTGCAATAAAATTATTCTTACAATTTGCATGTGTAATCAACTTTAATTAACTTTCACAATCTTAATTTCGATTAATGTCGCTATATATTTTATTGAATTCATTTCAGAAAACCCCTTTTAATTCGATGTACCAAAGGTAAATTAGTAGTACTTTCACATTTATGAAATACTAATTAGATTATATGGAATGTACAACTTACATCGTTTTCCCTTTGCATGGATACAAGTTCAATTAATAATGTTATATGATCTTATACGTTGGTTTTTTAGAAAAAAAAATTAAAGCAATTTGTTTATTCAAACGAATAAGTGGTTCTTAATTCTGATATTTTCAATAAAAGCATGATAATTTTTTAAGTTAAACCTATTCGTAGTCAGATAATTAAATAAAAAGTTAAAAGATAAACTATACAAGGTGAAACAAAAATGCTCGAAGGAAAAAAAAATTGATTAACAGAATTCGTAAAATGACACATTTTTTAATAAAATATATTTAAAAAATAAATCATAAATTATAAATTTATTTATAAATTTTTTATTCTTGATACGTGAAATAATTACCCTTAATTGGTAACGGTGAAAACTGTACCACACGCTACTTCGTATTGCACGTAACTGTTGGTCCCGTATCTTTGTAAACAGCTTATGAATTATTTTCGCCATTACTAAGTCCTTCTCAAGATATTAGGATTTTCACCACGTTGAGATCTATATGATTGTTTTTTTTTTTTTTTTTGCAAAAGCTTTTGAAATTATATGTATATAAACACAAATATAAATTTTTTTTTTAATTAAGACAAATAGTTATATTTGTTCATTATATTTTTAAATTATAGTTGTAAATTTTCTTTTTATTATTCATAAGATTTATTTAATTTATAAATAATAATTTTAATTTCATTAAATAATTTTTACTAAATAGATTTATTTGAGAATAAATAAAAAAGACTAAAAATTTATACTTGAATTGCATTATTTTCAAATTTTCATTGATTTTAAAAAATAAATAAAGTACTTATTTGATAAATAAAGAGAGTTAAAGATTATATTATTTTGTTAACATTAGTTTTACATTAATATTAAAATTAATAACCTTTATATTAACTCTATATATTTGCATATCAAACAAACTTTACATGTTACTAAAAATTTAGGTGAACACAAATTTTTTTATTTTTTATTTTTATTTTTTGTAAAATATACACTATAAATAAGTGTTCAAATATTGATAAATTAGCCTAGTATTAACCTATGATGCACTTGATGATAAATAATAATATATATGTGTGATAATATAAGCATGGGTATATAGACTCAGAAATATGGTCATTATTGTTCTATATATTTTTAAATTATCATTTTAAATATTTTTTAATTATTAATAAGACTTATCTAATTTATAAATGATAGATTTAATTTCGTTAAAAGACTTTCTTTAAATGGAATTATTGGATAGCAAATATCAAGTTAAAGTTTATATTAAATTTTTTTATTTTCAAAGTTTTAATTTTTTTAATAATCTTAGCAAAAGAATTTATTTAATAAATAAAAAATTTAAAGTTTACATTGAAATTTTTTATCTTTATAATTTTAATCTTATATTAACAATAAAAATAATAAACTTTGCATAGTTCGATATAATTTGCATAAGTAATAAATTTTTTATATGTCAATAAAAAAATTCAAGAATATATATTTTATTAATTTTATTTAAGAATTAAATATATAAAATATATATTAAAAGAGAAAAAATAACACATGTAATGATAGATACTTATATATACAAAGAATAATTAAAAAAATATTTATTCAAAGAAAGGGCACGTGGATAAATAAAATAAGCCCAAATCATTCACGAAATCAAAGAATAACAAAAGTGTCACATTGAGGAAAAATAAATAAATAATATATATATATATATACACACACACACACACACACGATGCAATTGCAAAAGATGTTTCAATCTAAGATAAAAAGAAGTGGGTCTGAGTATACTGCTCAACTTCATGCTTTATGCTTAAAGAACATTTGGATTCTTGTCAGTTAAAATATTAAAAAAAAGTGAACTATTTTATTTTTAAATAAATTTTTATATTTTACTATATTGAAACAAACTTTTTTTTATTATTTGATTTGTGTCCGAATAAATCATTATTTCAAAAGAAATATATTAATTTATATTAAATATTTATTTAAGTATAAATTAAAAATTAAAATATTTGAACGTAAGATAAATGTTAATGTTTTATTTGGATGTAATAAAAATGTAAGAATTCATTTAAATAAAATGATAAAATTTACATTATATTTGAATCAAAGGGAAGGGATGGGAAGTAGAGCAAGGGAAACACATTGATATTTCTCTTATTTAGATAAATTTTTAGAAAAAATAAAAAAAGAAAGTAGAAGGCGTTGA
>JBBYHK010000009.1:6870236-6882929 GCA_038382065.1 Adansonia grandidieri
CTTTAAAAATAAAATTCGATTGAACTCAAATAGAATTTTAAGTTATAATTTATTGAGCACTAAACGATTCAGATTATAAGAATTGTAACTTACATTGATATCAAGCTCTTTTCCATTTGTCAATACCACCTATCACCACTAAGCTGTTGCTGTTACTATCACCTGTTATTGTTTAGACACGGTGAATAGAAACATGCAAATGAGGGGCATAATTATAAATCAATTTTGAAAGCCATTTACTTATATTGGCTCATTTTTATGTGTATTAGTGATTGTTCGAGTGATGTTCTCAATCGAAGTAAGAAAATAGCCATTCACTCCCAAGGAGAATACATGTATTTATCTGTTTCGATATTCCAATCGGTTTTTTGGTATTTATTCAATCATAATTTGCCTACGATGTTGTTTGGAAATGCATGGGCATTCTCGGAAGATTATACTTTCATTTAAATATTCTTATATGCTGCAAAATGTTTAGTAAAACAGTTAACTTTATATACAAAACTGTTCTTTTAAATGATTACCTTTCTTTTCCTTGCTTTTTTAGGTCTTAGTTTGTTATTGTCTTTTATCAAGCTTTGTATGCTTTAAAGTTAGGTATGAGGAGGTAATTTTCAATTTACTTACAACGTTGTCTTTTAGTCATTTGATTTAAGTTTTCTTTTATTGGTTGTTGTTAATTATACCTTGCTGAAACCATAAAGTACAAGGCCTGCATTTGACTCTTCCAAATAAGTTGTTTAAGTGTAGGGAGATTATATTCATTATTTCATACTTAAAAACTATCGGTGAAAAGGAAATTCGTGCATTGTGTAATTAAAATTACTCTGTACATATCCATTTTTTCTCCTAATCAAAGGTGATTATTCTATTTTGTCAAAGGTTTTCAAAAGCTTTGTTTTAGGTCTTTTAGTATATCTGTAATAAAATTTCATGTTCCTTGAGTATAGATAACTTATATATCTTCTTACCAGTATGCCATAGGAACGTTAACTATATAATACCACAGCATGCTTTATTAAAGTCCTGATTCTGGTTGTGCACGAAATTTCTGTTAATTTGTGGTATTTGTTAAATGCTTTTGAATATATGCTTTTATTACTATTACTTTACCTTCTACATTGGTTTTTGGATGTTTTCAGAGTTTTTTTTTCTTTTTTGTATTTCCTACAACTTATATTTCAATGACTTTTTCATATACTTGTTTTCGTTCATAACAAAATCAATCTGTTGGATATGTATGAAACTAAATTAACTTAAAAATGCATTTGAAGACAGTTAAGCATTGTTATAGCTTGCCATATATTTATAATTATTCCTTTCTCATTATAGTTCAATCAATATAAATATAAAACAATTAATCCTAACCCGAAGCAAATCAAGCCTATAATACTAGTTTATATACTAAAAGTGCCCTAAAAGCTGCAAGTTCGACCATTTGAATCTGAAGGAACACCACTTCCATTCAACTAAAAATGAAAGCAAGTGCCTGAGCAGAATTCATAGGTTTTTTGCTTGCAAAACAAGTTTCAAACCTCGCAATCCATATCTCATGGTCGAGATTGCACCAATGCGTGGAGAAGAATTCAACAAAGCAAATCATATTAACAATAAAAGTTTCACAATATCCATTTACAAAAGCTCCATATCTATGTCACATTTGTTCTTCGAAAAGTATTTCTTGTACCTCTGAATTCTGATATTCTGAAAGGGACCCTAGTAGTTCTCAAACCAAGTGGTGATCATGCAGAAGCAGACGATATTCTCTTTTAAACTAGTATCAAAAGTATGTTCGAAACCCCCAATAATGAATTGCTGCTGCATTTCTTGTATATGCTCATCAAGCCTTTATCCGGACCACAAATGAACCTGGAGTAAAAGCAAGAGTAGAAGTGTCAACAAGTTTGTATGTTACATGAATTAAAACTAAACAAATAATTCACAACGGTTATATCTGTTCAGGTATCTGACATTATGTTTAAATTTATTCCGGAAACATGTTATCTTCATTGATTAACTGTCAACAAACAAGGGCAAAAAACCAAAAGTTGTAAACCCTCAAATGAAGTGAATGTGAATGTTATGAACAAGAGGTATCTAACAATAAAAGGTAGAACTAGCAATTCATGTATTCGTATCATGTTCGTATAATTTCATGTGTCATAACCATGCTTAAGGTATTATTATTTATATAAAATTTGATAATATTAATAATTCATGTTACATAGATTTTGACACATTTGTGTATTTGTGTCATGTATATGTTACTTTTTTTTTTTTTGTCTTGTGTCGCATTTCGTCTCATGTTTACTTATTTTTTTGATATCATGTAATTGTATCATGCCTAAAATTGCTAGGTCAAAAGTAGAATGTCAATAAGTTTATAAATTAACGGAAACGAAAACTAATTTGCTTCATATATGGAATAACACAGGCTAGGTTCCTAAAATGTTTTCTCACATGCAGGAAGGTTGGATATGTCGGCAGAAACTGCACAAGGTATTCCCAAGTTTGAAAGAGCTCCCCTGATGATTCCACATGGAAAATAGAGATGCATGCTTTGCACAGCTTTCTTGGCAGCCATGATAGAAGGTTCTTCGGATGCTCCATTTTCAGGTGATTGATCAATTGACATGTGTGTCAGCCAACGAAAACGATTATCTTGCAATACAAAGGTACCCTACAAGAAAAGTGTAAACCATTTCATAAAATTTCATCATCACAACCAGTTTTTGGGCAGTTTCTGTTCGTAGAACATACTCTATGATTTGTCTTCAAGTTGTCTATCTGCTTCTTAAAGAGTTCAGACCAAAAATCCTTGCATATGAACTTGATAGCCTCTAAATGATCACTGAAACGTGGCCTCTCCATTGTGTACCTGGCAATGACCAAACTTTATTATTTCAATAAGTAGCATAGCATTACCAACTTAACCTTGCTAAAAGAATGAACATCAGAAACCATCCATTATCTACAGGACATAACGTATCAAAAGAAGATCAGGGACACTGACTAATACCCTTATTCTAACTACCTTAAAAGTTAAAATGATGATATATTTTTCAGTTTAATAATGCATAAAAGTTAAGAAGATTTGTCAACACTCCAAATCAAATCGTTTCAGATTTTGCTCTTCAAAGTGTGTGCTTACATTACATCATACTCAAGGTGAAAAGTGGAATTACTAAGATAATCATAACAACAATTCCATCCAATACCAGTAAGCACAAAAGACAAACCGTTGCATCAATTAGCATCTTCAATCAAAACTTCAAATCCACGCGTGTTCAGAACATTACTTGATCATATATACTTTTTATTGCTAAAAAAGAAAACCAATAGCATTGTCTTTCCCACGTCATAAACTACACCCAATTTGCAATAGAGAATCAAATTTAGACTTGGGTTTTTGAATTCCAGTCAAATTAACTCAATTTCAACTAACGGTTTTTATTTTCCTTTCACTCCCCAGATCCAAAAAAAAAAAAAAAGCATTCAGTTGCAGTAACTTAAACTAAAATTGACGCTAAAAGAAAACAATTCATTACAAAAATATAATTCAAATGGGCTGCTCAGACTCATAAATCTACAAATATTAATTAAAAAAAAAAAAGATGAGGGGATTCGGGTTTTAATAAAATGCGGAAGGATTTACCGTTCAGAGAGCTGGTGGCCCACCTGATATCCAATGGCTTCGATCCGGCGGGCGGCCAGCTCAGGCTTATTGGCGTAGAAACGGTTGCAATATGTCGAAACCATTTCGATTAGTAAGCTATCGATGCAGCTTTCGGATACTTCTCTCCCCATTTCTTTGTTCTCTTTAATGGAAGAAAATGGTTTTCCCTTCTTCTGTCAAAAGCCAAAACTATTTAAGCTATTTATATTTATCGTTTGGGCCGAAATGTTACTGGTTTTGGTTTATAAAACTCCACCCATTGGATAGGACTCTTAGATTTGTTGGTCCAAGAAAAGAACTTTCTTTCATTTATTAAATTAATATTATAATTATGTTAAAATTACAATACTTATTTGTTTTTAATATATACTAATATATATTGTCAAATATGTCACACGTAGAGATATTTATAGGTTAGGTTATCCGTTGAAGTTCAAAAACTCACTTAATATTTGAAAAGATTTGAATAAAAATATTATGATCGAAGAATAGGCTTAGACAAAAAAAAAAGAGCATGTTAAAGGGTCAAACCTAACACTCAATGCCTGAGTTCGGCTCAATTTATTTTTTAATTATATAATATATATTAAGTTTATATTTATATAGATTATGTAATTTTTATTATATAAAGAATAAATATATAAAATAGTATGTAAACATTAAAAAATATGTTAAGTTATTTACATTTTAAAACTTAATAAAAAAATTATTAAATTACTAAGGATTGAATTTTTTAAAAAATAAATTAAAAAAATATAATATGACAGATATAAAAGGGCTCGGACTATTTATTAATAAATATGAGTAGAGTTTGGTAAAATTTTAGTCCCATATTTCAAGCCAGGCCAAGCTTGGACAAACATGCATAATGTTAAAACCATGTTTAAGCTCGATCCAATCCACAAACACTTTTAATCATACGTGAATTCTTATTGTTTAATTACTTTTTGAACAATGTATATTTAAATAAATGAAACTAATAAAGTGTTTATCAAGCATGCATAATGTTAAAACCATGTTTAAGCTCGGTCCAATCCATAAGCACTTTTAATCACGCAAAAATTCTCATTGTTTAATTACTTTTTGAACTTTGTATTTTTTTTATAAATAAATGAAACTAATAAAGTGTTTATTAGCAAAATTTAAATTAACATACAAAGTTTTGTTCAATGGACAAATTATCTCAAATTAATATAGAATTTATTATCTTTAATGTAATTAAAAGTACAAAGAAAAAAATATTTAATATAAGTTCTAATTCATTTTTATTTATCAAATAAATTATTTACTTTTTAAGGTTAATACAAATTAAAACTTTGAAAATAAAAAAATATATATTTAATTTTAATATAAACTTTAGTTATTATTATTTATTATCAAATAAATTTATTAAACAAATTTATTTTAACGAAAAAAATAATTTTTTGAAAATACTTTTAAAATAATATTAATAATTACTTTGACTAGTAACTATTTCCGAATAATGATATCTGTCTTTAGTGCATTTAATCCTCACATGCTTTGTTTAGATGAAAATACAAATCAACCTTTTAAAGTTTATTTTATTTTAACTGTAATGAATTTATAGCATTCTGTGACGAATGTTTTTTGTCATTGCTTCAGGTAATTTCCACTAGTGGTTATTGATAGGGAACAACAAAATTACCACAATTATTAAGTGTTCTTCCTCTTAAAATCGCATTCAAAATATGGTTCTTTTGGATGAACGATGTAAGGGTGCATTAAGCAAAGTATTCAAAGAAGAGATGATTGTGAGAAACTCAATGAATTTCAACTTATTAAGGATTTTAACAAAGAAACCTTTTTTTCCCCCTACTTATTGGCTTGACCAAGTTGATGTTTTACAAATCATCACTGTTGAAAGATATATATATATATATATATATATATAACTAAGTTGTTGTCTTCAATTTCATTCTCCTCAAGAATGCATAGGCTAGTAGCCGATATCCGATGATCATTGCTATCATAGTACCGACTTCCATGCCATCCCAATCGAGTCGCAATCCTTCGAAAGGAGACTTACATGAACCTGATGATTCAGCTTCCGAACTAGAGCAGCCGTAGTGAATCTTAAGTAGCAGCCTGTATGTATGATATGTGAATGAGATGTATCGTACCCATGACATAAATGCTGGAACTTTCTGCAACAAAATTTATCAAAGATTACTTTCTCTCAAGAAATGACATTAGTTAACTAAGAGTGCAGGAAATCATACCTGGACAAAGAATCCGCCGGATAACATGGAGGCCATAATAATAACAGAAGCTAAAGTTGAGGCTTTCTTAACATCCATGAATGCGGCTCCTATAGTAAGGCCTAGACCCTGCAAGACCCAAAAAAAAAAAAAAAAAAACCTTGTCATCATAGTCTATAAAATCTAAATTTTCTTTCTGTGAGAAGTGATTGATGTTTGATTATAATGGTTTTACCTGAGCAGCAACAACAGTTAAGAAAACCGTAAGCATTGTCAGACAAAATGCTGTAACTGTTGGCTTCAAGCCTGCCATGAGATAGACAATCACAAGAAACAGTAAAGGCAGTATGAGATCCAAAGGAAGATCACTAGTCATCCTGGCCAACAAATACGCACTTAGTCTGTACATGCCTACAGATCTTTCCTTGGCTAGCATCATTCTCTCTTGAGGGAATGTGAAAATGGCATTAAACATGGGAAAGAATGCCCAAAACACTGAAATGAAGAATAACAGCCCTGCCTGCAACCATTGTAATAACAACAACAACAACAACATTTAACTGATATTTTACAAGATGGAAGAAAATATATTTTCAGAGAAAATCTCTGTAACTGATAGTTGCCTGATCCTGAAGTCCCTTAGGAGAGGAAGCATCAGAACGCCACCAAAGTAAACCCATGATTATAGCAGTGGATAAAACTTGGGTTACGCGTATGCAGCTGAAGTATTCATGGCGTCTCTCCTTCAGGCCCCTTCTGAAAAGAACTGACAACTGATCCCACCAAGTTGCTCCCCATTCCGTCGAATTCAACCTTGTTTTCATCCTAGGTTCAGCATCTATTAATAGGGGTTCTGGGAGCTTTGTCTTCTCCAACTCTGCTTCCCTTACTGCATGGGCTTCCACCAGATACTGCAAATGGTGAAAATTCAAGATTGTCTTAAAGTGAGATGGTTTAAAGATATATGAATGAAACATAATTTGGGCCACTCAGTGTTTGACCTCATGGACATCAACTTGGGAAGGCTCTCCGTGCTTCACATCAAGACTTTTGTTTCTATGAAAAAACCTGTCCTCCAAATCTGATGGAAATGATTTGTCTTTTATGTTTCCATTGGCCAAATCAATAAGAAATTCTGCTGGATTCATGGCTATGAGTGGAGAACAACCCATTGAAGAGAAATATAGCATTGCATCTGAGGCTTTGCCTGAGTACAAAGAGCTGCCTTTACCCAAGAGAATCAGCTTGTCAAACTTACTAAATAGTCTACTAGATGGCTGATGTATTGTAGTCACCACTGTTTTTCCAGACTATAAATTAAGCACAAGTTAAATAAGCACTTAGTTTACACCTTACAACATTTACAAATCTTCAGACCAACAAAAGCAAAGTATTTTAAGTACCTTTGCAATGTTACGTAACATCTGAACGATTTGAAGGGCGGTTGTTGAATCCAGACCTGATGTTGGTTCATCTAAGAGTAGAAGTGATGGGTTAAGAAGGACTTCATTGGCAATGCAGACCCTTTTTCTCTCACCACCAGAAATTCCTCTCAAAAAAGTGCCACCAATGACTGTATTTTGGCACCTGAAAAAACCATGCAATCGGTGTTTTGCTTTACAACCAACTACACTTGCATACTAGGAGGTGCAGCAACCTCCCTGTAATAAATAAATAACCTACAATTTTTTACCTCTAATGAAGCAGTTGGTACTATGTTTATGTCTTAGTAGTTAGCACCCATGTGAGACTTTTGAATTAGAATTCTAGTAGTGAATGTTACTCTATTAGTCAATTCCACCAACACGATCATATGTGGGTGAAAATAAATTTGAAAAGCCCCAATTCAATCATTTTGATAGCGGATAACATTTAAATTTGACTCACACAATTGCATTAGAATTAATGAAGAAAGCACCTTTCAAGGCCTAGCTCGCGAATGACGCTAGTAGCCCTTTCCTTTTTCTGCTGCATAGTTAAGGTATTGGGGAGACGGAGAAGAGCAGCATATGTTAGAGTTTCCTTGACTGTAAGATGAGGGAAGGCAACATCATCTTGCAGTACAAAGCCGATCCTGTTGCATGCACATCAATGATCATTGACTCGTTAAATTAGAAATTCAACGACATATTTATGCACCAACATATGGAAGCCTGTATTGGTGTAATATGCACCTCCACTTTAGTGACTTAAAATATGGTTGATTATTGTAAGTGATGGTACCGCTGTCGAACTTGACTCTTCCACTAAGTAGATTAAGAAGGGTTGTTTTTCCCCCTCCTGATGGTCCCATGAGAGCAAGAACCTCTCCCGGATGTACCAAGCCGGTTATTCCATGAAGTATGTACTTGTCTGCATTTGTGTTTTTTTCACCTTTAGTTGCTACCTTAAATTTAACGTCTTCGAACTGCAAAAAAAAAAAAAAAGGTGAAAAATTGATTATCCATTTTCATTATAATTTTATGAGAACCTGATGGATGCCACAAAAATTTGGCATGTGGATCATGGTGTTACCTTCAGAGATATCGGTAATGTAGGCTCGAATTGTATTTTCCTCCAAGTGCTCGATTCTGATTCTTCATCAGCTGGCTGAGACTGACTTGTTGGATCATCCCCTGCATTGTAGCAAACTTGCTCTACTTAGAAATCGCCAGCTCAACTATGCTGTGAGATTCCAGTTTTGTTTTCGGTTTCCAATTGTGATAATTTAACATGAATTTAACATGTTAAAACATAACAGCTAAAACTATGAACATAAGAAACAAAATTATGGTTCCATCTTTTTACCAATAATTGGTAGAGTTGAGGCTTCTGGGACGTCATCTGAAAGGAAGGGAGCTTCAGGATATAAGATAAATGAGCCTATATCATCACCTGAAACCCCAATACGAACAGAATCTATCTCATCAAAGGTCTCAGCATCAATACTCTCCGTATTAACCAAGAATCCAGTACTCCATGATTTTGTTTTGCCGGTTGTTTTCCCACGTGGCGGTTCAAATTCCGTATCAGAGCGATGCATCCCTTCTTGTATGCTAACTCCAGCATCTTCCTCTCCTCGCTGGTCAATCTTTGAGGCTTTCCTGACAGCTGATGTCATGATCCCATCCTTCCCAGCCATTGCCACCTTTGCATCATCAACCACTCCTTCAAAAGTCTGAATTTGATACTGAGAGTACTGCTCCCCTTCCATCGTCTCTAGAAACTGATTTCAGAAAAGGAAAGGAATCATATACCATTTATCAAAGCTAAATTTAAACTAGCTGCAAAATCATTTAAAAAAATGGGAAATTCTAGTTTATACATTGGTAGAAGTTAACTTTGTTGTTTAGGCCACTACGGAGATGGTGAGGAAAGATATAACTTTGAGTGCAGTTTGAATTATTGATTTACGAAATTGGAAGTAACCAATTAAGTTTTAGGACGAAACCTAAAATTCAATCACTGATCCAATTTGAGAGAATGTAAGCAAATTACCTGAGGAAAATGGAAATGAAAGCCAACAGAGAATGGAACTTAGAAATAAAGTAGCAAGGTGATGATTTAGCTGATCAGAACGTGCAACGGGACTATGGGAGAATGTTAAGTAATCCTGAAGATCATTATATAGGCACAAAACATAGACAAGACTCATGAAGCTGTCTGAAACAATTTACTTGCAAAAAACAGAGAATGGTCCTCTACTATTTAATTTCCTTCTTGCACTGGCAAAAAGACTAGTCATCATCTGGAAAAGGACATGCTTCTTTTTTTCTCATATCTTCAGGAAAGAAAGCAAATCCTACATCATAAGTTTCCATGTCCCTAAACTCTGATTCTAAATGATCTATGTTTACAATCGCAGATCCTGGCAGAAGATTTAATCATTGACAACTCATGCATGCAGCAGCAGACAGTTAATTCCATTGAACCTAAGGATCATTTATGTTGTAATAATTAGTTATATAATGGAAAGGTGGAATAATTCAAAATACATGCGACTTTGTTGAATAAGATCAGAGTAGCCATGCATGCTAGTTAATTAAGCTTGAGTCTGTCCAAGTTACATGTATACATAATAATCATACTTAGCATGCACAATTTTGCTTCTTGTTACTGGGGAAAAAATCATAGGCTAAAAGGGTTTTATGATACAATATAATTGCATAACTCATGCTAGGAGAGGCTCATTTTACATTTTCACTCAAATATGTGACTCGATAATGAAACAGTTTAAAGTCAAAATAAAAGTCATGACTATCTAATCTGTCAAGTCACCAACATAATTTCGCTACATCAGTTCCAGCATTAAATTAGAAGTTAAAACATTGGTTTATATTTGCACCTCCATAATTTTCACAGTTTTGTAAGTGCATGACACAATTCTAGCATTATTTTTGTCCAAGACAGCAGGGAAATACTGCTATCAAGCAACAGAACCAGAAAAGGAAAGGTCTAGGGACTATACCTTTAACCTATGTAGCCCTGATTCTTCATTTTTCTTAAATGATTTGTGTCAAACATCTGCATTCGACACATATTCAAATAAAGGTACAGGGTTTGATCCTCCAAATATATGAAAAAACTTAAAAAATTATTGAGTATATCCATGTCAGACACGTACATGTATCCAACACTCACTCCTAACTCCAACTAACACAGCCCCTAACAACAATGTGCCAATTCTGATTTTGTTAATATTGACTGATCAGAGAGTGATTAAATTTGTGAACTGGAATCTAATGGGCGCAACCAAGACCAAAGGTCCTCGAAATTAGGTTGATCTTGTCAAAAGACATCTTAAAAACCATGACTCGAATCATGCATATGCATGGTCAGTAAATGGATCCAAGGCACACGAGTTCCATTCATTTGCGTGACATGAAGAGTAAAGTAGCGGCTGAACCATCAATGCATGTGCACTCAGAACCGAAAATCCAAGCAGGGCGGTGCCCTTGATGCCAGGGCAAAGTTCCTATACAAGAGTAAGAGTAGGGCCAACGTAAGTTCTGATTGGTCGAACCAAAAGAAAAAACGAAAAAGAATTAAGAGCTGAAACCGAAACTATACTAAAAAAATTGGTAATACTATAAATAATATATGTATATTTCAATTACTAAGTGGGACTATGATCTTAATTTTTTTTTCTCTGTAGTTTTCGGAGTTTAAAAGTGCATTTAAATCCCGTCCAAAGATGTCCATTGCTGCAACAGTTGGCTGTGTAGTTTTACAGACAAGGTGAAAGAAATCAGTTACCTAAACTTATGATCAATCCAAATCCAGTTCTTTTATTTCAACTTTCTCAAGTTTCTCTTACTGAAAATGAAAACTCATTTTGATTGAGAAAGAACATAGTAGCTAACAGGGACACTTCCCATCAATGAGGGTGATGATCAGTCTTTTTCCTTCGAGGCCAAGAAAAATGTGACCACTTTAATTAAATATATCTGAAATGGATTCATTGCTGACCTTTTTACTTGATTAATCCCAATCAAATGTTGAATATTTAATTAAATTACCCTCCTTGTAAATGGAAGTTTGACAAAGTTCTGTAATTCTTGGCTTTCATAATTTAAAGATAAACATGAGACTTCCGTAACTAAATTCTTTGAAATTTCATTTGATTTGAAAGATCCTGGAACCTTCATGGTGCTCTAATATGGACCTTGAAAATTTTGTGTGGCATATACTTGAAATTTAAATATAACAATTGGATTCTTTCATATTAACTTAAATTTACGAGATAATTGATAATCTAATTTAATAATGTTTTAAAGTTTTTTGACTTGCACGATAAAGATATGTTAAAACTTAAATATAATAGCTTGATATTCTTTATTAACTTAAAATTTTAAGATCACCATCCCTTTTGGTGGAAGAGTGTCTCAGGTTGAATAAATCTTATTCTTATTTATTTTAATATTCAAATTGATACCTCGTAATTATAAGCTCAAGTTTTAAACATATAAGATTCTAGTTTCGAGATTCTTTAATTACTTACTATATATACAATGGAAAAGTCTTTAATTATTAAAAATAAAAAATAAGATTAATTATAGTAACATTAATCAGTGTGAAATAAAATGCCTCCGACGACCAAAATTAACCGACTACCATGCAAAATATGAAAGATATTAGGAGATTACATATGCTATCCAAAACATCGGAATTTAAAAACATAGTGAGTAGGTGCTAAAAACTGGTCTAGTCTTGTGCTTTGCCGTGTAGAGGTAATATATGTAGAGTTGATAAATTACCGAGTTATTTTTTATTTGAATTATCTGGGGTTAGATTTGAATTTATTTTAAGTCTAAATTGTTTTGATTTTGAATGTTTTTGGGTTCAAATAACTCTGGATATAAGTTTTTTGGGTTCAAAGTGTCTCAATTGTAGATTTTTCAGGTTTAAACTATTCGAGATTAGATCGGTTAGAATTTGAATAGGTCTAAATAGATTTAAATAATTTTAGAATTTTATGTCGTAAACTTTTTTTAATTTCAAATTTAAGTATTAATTTCACTTTTTATGTAGTTAAATTAAAAAAGTAACAAATACTAAAATTAAAAATTAATAAATATTTCTATAAATATAAATTATATAATAATTTTATTCAGACATTGAGTTCAATATTTGTAATTGATTATTATTTATTATTTTTTTAGTCTAATATCATTTGAGTTCAAATAAAAATTAAATATATAAATACGATATATCTAATATTGAATATAACACTAATAAAAAAAGTGGCAAATACTAAAAAAAATATTAAATATTTTTATAAATATAAATTATATAATAATTTTATTTATATATTGAGTT
>JBBYHK010000009.1:6907391-6921870 GCA_038382065.1 Adansonia grandidieri
TGATGATTATTTGCATTCATGTTTTCCAATCATTTCAAATAAAACTAAAGGTAATATTCCACGTGGGTATCTCTCCAATGCCTAAAGTGGAATATTCCATTTTTCAAAGTGAAATCCAGAGGTCAATTTTATTGAAAATCTCTATATTCCTCAACTCTTCAGGACGTATATGAGATTAAATCTTTTTCATCAAAACTTAGATTTGTATTTCTATAAGATTCATGCATTAAAAGAGGGTTTATCAAAATAGTGATAAGGTAAGATTGAAAGAAACAAAACTGAGATAAGATATAGCTAGTAAGGTACTGATTTCGGGCGTAGCAAAGAGGTTCATACCTCATCATTCGTAACCAACTCCCGAACCCAAATGATGAATCTTTGTACTACATAGACCATGGGATGATGTTTTAAGTTTTGTAACTCAAAACATAGGTTTTAATAGGCATTCGATCATGCCTATCCTGAAATGATCAGTGGTAAGCGTTGACCATTTTGTGATGGTCATCCAAGACCAATAAGATAAGTAGTTCACCTTATGGCCCCCCTCACTGTGTCATAAGTTAAGAATCTGTACTTTCTCATTCTAATCATGTTACAAAGTAAAAGTGTCGGTCAAAAAGACATTCCCAAGTCAAAAAAATATTTTAAGTTGTATGCACCCATAGATTCACAAGGATCCACTCGGGGCACGTTGCGATAACTAAGATAAAGCTGACAAGTCAAAAGGGATAAAAAGTTGACTGGGACAAAACCAACAAAGTCAACAAAGAAAAAGATTTGTGTAATATTCAAGACATGATCAATTATCATGACAAAAGACTTACCTAACTTAAATCCTACTCCATCTACCTTACCATTAGATTGCATGAAGAGGTGATAAAAACTTTTTTAAATGTTTTGAATATCACCATTGAAGCTTTAAAAATCTTGACAAAAACATTTAAATGCTTCGACTATCACCATTAAAGCTTTTTCAAATTCTTCTTCACCTACCTTACCATAGGTTCAGATGAGAAGATGATAGATTTCTTTAGAGAATCATTCATTCTCTCCTGAACGGTCATGGAATATCAAATATGAAATTATGTTCATTGATTTAGTGATATAATTTATACAATTAGATAATTATTTGCTCAAGGCATATTCGTAAACTTTTATTAAAATAACAAAAAATATCATAATTCATCAAAATTTTAGGATTTATGGAATGAGATCACCTTCTCATCTTGACCTGGCTACTTAATCAAAATCTACGAAAATTCTAAAACAAATTTCAAACATGAATTTTCCAATGTCAAGGATAATGGATGTGCTATCTTCATCATGATGTTAAGAGTTTCTTATGATCGATGATCACCATCAAGGACTTCCTTGAATGAGATAAAAAATGAACTTAAAGGCACAAATGCGATGGTACTACTAAAATTTATCTTGAAGAAATTGATATGACAAAGTCAAAATTTATCAAGACTATATTTAGATGGATGTTCATTTCGTAGGAGTTCCTTGAAAGATGAACAATCAAGTATGACAGGTGTTAAACTAATGCTAGCAAACACGAAGTCTCAAAGGATTGATGTGAAGTGCTTTTGGTAAGCATCAATTTATAAGTTTGGGTATAAAAGTTCTGAAAGTTCATTTTGAAAGGAATCAATGTTTGGGCATTTGACTCAACCTTTTATTGATGTCATGAAATTTTCATAAGTTTAGGATCATTTCTGAATTAAAATGAAAGGTTCTCTACCATTGGCGGCTATCTTTGTTGATTTAGGAGCAATTCCAAAGCCTTTAAGCTTGCCCCATCATATTACTGAAGACTCAAAAATCATTCAAAAAGATGAATTTTTAAAGAGCTTCCTAGAAATAGCCCGATAGCTCAACTAGCTATGTTTGATCCAAATAGACTTTTTTAGGTATGCAATATAGGCCATGGTTCTTGGTTTAGGAAGAAAAGGATAAATAGGCCCAAATATATTATTTAAGGGTGATTCAATCAAGGATCATCTCTTTTTCAGAAGGAGTAGATTCTGGTATGTCTTTAGATATGAACAATTTTTCATTTCTTTATCTATTTTTACTTTCTTGATTCTTCACTGCTTCTTTTTTTTTTCCTCTTTCTCTTTCTCCAAAACCTTTTCATTCTTCGTTTTGAAAGAACTTGACATTTTTCTTCATTCTTCACTTTAAATATTTGAACTTTTTTTATCCTTAAAATTTTTTTCATGACATCTAAATTGTTCTTCTTGTAACTTTAAAATGAAATTTGCCCTTTCTAATCTTGAAGCTTTGCTTCACATGCCCCCCAGCGTGGAGGGTGATCCTTGATTAGGGTTCAAAGAAGGAAAATAAATTATCAAGCTCAAAGGGGACTACGAAGGGAATAATTTTCTATATTTGAGAAAGGATAGAGAAAAAAGGCCATTTTTCATTTCAAACAAAGCCATTTGAATTGGCAAGAATTTTGCTAAGAAAAAGGATAATCTTTTTCTAAAATCATTTTGAATACCTCAATAACATGATGTTGCACTCAATTTTTAAAGGCTTAAAGGATGCCCCTCAAGATTATCAGTTTCGTAGCCACCAACAAATTTGAATTTTGGTTGAGCCTCTAGGAAAGAAAATCGGATTGGCATGGAAAGCATCTTGGATTTCATATTTCATATATCAGGCATTGATTTGCAAAGGTTTTGTCTGAAGGAAAAGGAGATTTTGGCTTATATTTGCTCTCATTCTTCTTGAATCAAAGATTTGGAAGAGTGTCAAGAAAGTCATAGCAAAATGTTATACAATTGAGGGAGATCTTGAAATTACTATCATTACTTTAACACATGTCTAACTATCAATATCTAAATCTTTTAGAAGCATAACCTATTTGTAAGTCCTTTAAGGAATCCATAAACAAGAACATTTAGATGTGGAGGGTCTCGGGTGGTGAAAGGTCTATAGTTGAATGTTTGGGATTATTACATATGTTTAGTTAAAAAAACCTTTTTGAAAGAGTTTTAACTAATGGTGATCATCTACCAAAAATGTTCTCATTATCCTAGATACTAGAAACCATTATTAAAAAAATTCCTGGTCCATTACAAAATGCACAATATTTACAAACCAAAATTCATTTCAAATTTCCTAATTTCCAAAAAAAAGTACAAAATTTTGAAGTCAAGATAGGAATTGCCTTTGATTGGCTTACTACTGTAAGGTTGATGACCCTTAAACCAATCATCCTTGATAAGTATCCTCCAAGTTCAAATTTTTGCTAGATTAGTATCCCCAAGGTCAAATTGTAAATTAGCTAGTGAAACATCAGAGGGTGTATTGAACTCTAAGTTTTCAAGCTCGAAAATTCCACAAGATGAGTGGTTATTTCTTGTTATCTCAACCATGCCATGAGTAGAGCCATTATATGAGACTTGATTATTTACTAGATTCTTTAACAGAAAAGATGAATCTAAAAGCTTATTTCATGGTAAAGAACCATCCAAATAATTCAAGTTAGAATTTAAAGCAGCCTATGATCTCCTACCGGCCATGCTGATAATCTGAATTATCTTTACACTGAACAATTTGTATTGGTTGAAGGAATCCTTAGACAAAAAATGTTGCAACTTGATGCTCGAATTATACCACCTTGGGTAGGGAATTTTCCAAGTTTTGTTGCAATGGTAGAGATCATCTAGTTCTATTGAGGTTACTAAACAATGAGAGGCTGGGGTTGAGGGCATTGTCCGAATGGATTTCCATGTTTTCTTGAATTCTTAAGGTTTGTCAACTATGATAGAATTACTTTCTCATCCCATATATGCTACCTGTTGTCCCTTGGTTAGCATGATTTGTATTATAGGATTGGCTTCCATATACTGAACACCGTAAAGTGGTAGACTTTCAGGTTGCACTTCCCAGGATCCCTGACAAAAGTGTTGGTAATACCTTCTGATGCTAATAAAATGGTTTCCTTATCTTGAGTAGGTCCATCAAACTTAAAATTTGTGCTTGCATTTTTTTTCTTGTTGTGTGGTATCTTCCATTTAGTGATTTGTTATTTCACCTTAAAATACAAAAAAGTTAAATTAGTTTGCATGAATATGTATGTGTCTTGACAACATTAATCTTTATTGACATTCTGGTATGGTTGTTAATGAATGGAAAGATTACATAAATAAATCAGTAAATGAATGAACGAATTCATTAATGAATGAATAAATAATTGAATAAAAGGGCAGCATTTAATGTAATAGATTGGATCAGACAATTAACTAAGAGCCAAATATAAAGATTATTGTAAAAGCAGAAATCCAAAGAATTCGAGTAATGATTCAACAACATTACTTCATGAACCAAAAGTCTCTAACTTATCCATTGATTGTGGGTAAACATAGCCATATTTACAAGATTCAAAAGCAAAGTAACAAAAAGAATTGATCTTGCAAGCACTAAATTTTCCTAACTATGTTAGTGTTTCTAAGGGATTTTTGCAAACCCTGATAATTAATTTCTTTATTCATTTTTTAACCGTTATATTTACAATTTTTGGCAAGTAGCCTAAAAAATTATCTTTGAAATCATTTCATTGCCTCTGTATTCTAATACTTCCAATAACGTGATCTTTTTTTTTCCTTTTTTTATCCCATATAAACCCTCAACCATTTTTATCAGTCTATTGAGCAGATTTTTCATTCCACAAACTTCATGACCGAATTCTTCTTAGATGAACTTTGATGTGCGGACCCTCACCTCTAAATCATCACAGATGTCATGATGTTTGAAATACAATAAATGAAATGAATTAGTACATTACAAAAATTATGAATGCATGAACAGATAAGAATGTGAACTTTGTAGATCCATGAATGAATTTACAATTTTCCAGGGGATATATATAAATGTGATGCCAAAAACTCCTTTGTAATTTAACAAGTTAATAAGAATAAAATATATCATAATAACACAACATACACTTATTAATATCAAGAAAATCAAATTTTAAGAGCAAAGGGCTAGAAGCATTCCCCTATGTGTACCTACTTTGTGAATAGCTAGAACCGGGTATGGCTCTAACGAGGTGAGTCTCCTATAGCTCATTACATGAGGTTTGGGTTAGACATCTAAATAAGATCTTAAAGTATTCCCTGAGTCTGAAAAGAACTAACAAGGTACCCTAATCCTTACCCATCGTAGGTTGATGTCAGAATGGGTTCAATTCAAGTGGGAGTATCTTCCATGCCCACAATGAGGCTAACACTTCAAGCAAGTGTAGGAATTTACACCCTCATTAACATTAAATATTATTTTTAATCCCCATTAAATCAGTTCGTAAAAATTTAAATTATTTTATGAGTTTTGCATTTTTTTCATATATGACAATTTTCCTCGGTAAGGATTTTTCTCGTAAAATTTTACAAGTTTGTTATTTTTTATTTTTTCTTGTAAATTAAAATTTACTTTTATTATTTGATTAAATTAAATTGATCATATGAAATTTTATTTCAAATACATAATTTTTAATTTTTATAATTTAGTCTTTCTAATTAATTTTTACGGTATAATTTTACAAATATTACAAATATCTCACAAAATCTTTATAAATCAATGATGTCATGCATGACATCACTTATAAGAAGACAAATGTATTTAATTTAAATCACATCAAATTAAACAAAAATTAAATGAAAAAGTAATAAAAATTTAAAAAAAAAGAGAGAAAATTTCCTAGATATTTCTAGGGAGGCTTCAGCCCAAGGTATTTTTCCAACCATGTGGCCATCTTTCACCTCTATAAATAAAGGTGGTTTGCATTTAAGTGAGTTTTTAGGCATTTTGAAAAAAAAAACACAAAACAAAAAACAAAAATACTTGTTTTTCTAAATTTTTCTAAGGTAAATGCACCATTCCTCTTATTTTTCTTCATTTGATTCTTTCTTTTTTTCCATCTTATTAGTGAGTTAAATCCATGTTAAGGCTTATGGATTTCCATCCATGTTGAAAGGCTAAACATGGTGATTTTATTTTTTTCATACATTTTTCTAGCAAATATTTTATGAAATGGTATTTTATTATTGCGAATCTGATTTTGTTACAATTATATTTAAGTTTGAGTTATTTCTTTGGTGTCAATTTGATAATTAGTATTTTGATTGATTTTGTTTTTTATTTATTAATATTAAGTTTATTTAAGCTTAATAATGGTTATTTATGTTATTTTCATGATTTCTTTATCAAATCATGCATAGATCCCATGTTTTTCCATCTTGTCCAAATGTATTTGGGTTTGATAATGATGATTTTGTGCTTATTTTCCTTTAATTTTCCTTTGTGCTTGACAGAGAGCCTTATGGGCCTTAAGAAATCTGATTCATGTGTTTGCAAACATGATTTAGGCATTTTAAGCACTTTGGGGGACCATTTTGCCATTTTAGGAAGTTTAAGGCATAAATTGGAAAAATTGGAAATTTAGGCTTCATGGCCAAAAGTGCTTGGCCGAACCCTCATGAATATTCTTGTTATGATTTTATGTTAATGTTTTGCTAGTTTAATGATTGGTTGTAGTGTTTTGTGATATTTCATCGTATAGGGGTCAAAATGTAATTTTATAAAGTTTAAGGGTTATTTTGCAAATTATGAAAAATTTTTATTCTAAGGCCAAGGTATTTGGCCGAATTCTTGTTGGTATGTTTTTTGCAATTTTTATACATAATTTCATATGATTTTTATGATTTTTAGGTTATTTTATTATATAAGGAATAAAATGAAATTTTAAAAAGTTTGGGGATTATTAGCAAATTTAGACCTTTAAGGGTAAAACGATAAAAATTATCATTTTTAAAAATTTCTATTATTCCTATGGTCTTCCATAAGGATATAGAAACTTTCAAAACCTTCGTACTCTCTCAGTTTTTCGTAAGGTACAAAATGTAATTTTTAAAAGTTTAAGGGTTTAATTGTAAATTTTACATTTTAAGTCACGTTTGGCTTGTTAATTTCAACCTTTAGGGTAGAAAATCATTTCATCATCATTTTAGTGTCCTTTAGGATTACTAGGATACTTTCATGTCAAAGGTATACCCTAAAGGCAGTTTGGTAATTTTTCTCACTGGGATGCTTTATGCCAAAGGTGAATTTTTAGGATTAGTTCAGCCTTCCTAGATCATTTTAAGGTCCATTAGGTTATGAGATACTTTCAAGTCGAAGGTATCCTTACGAGCATTTTGGTAATTTTATTTTGAACCGAGTACTAGATAGTAACTGAAATGTTTTTATGCCAAAGGTGCATATTTACGGTAGGTTCATTATTTCATCATCATTTTAGTGTCCTTTAGGGTTATTACGATACTTTCACGTCGAAGGTATATCTTAGGGGCATTTTGGTAATTTTTTCATCGGGATGCTTTATGCTGACGGTGAATATTTAGGATTGGTTTAGCCTTTTAAGATCATTTTAGTGTCCTTAAGGTACCGGGATACTTTCATGTCGAAGGTATACCCTAAGGGCATTATAGTAATTTTCTTTGAGTCAAGTCTTAGATAAGCATTGAGATGCTTTTAGGCCAAAGGTACATATTTGAGATAGGTTCAAACTTTTAGAATCATTTTCGAGTCGTTAGGATAATTGGGATAACTTTTATGTCAAAAGTACACCTTATGGGCATTTTTGTAATTTTGCATTAGACCAAGTCTGATGTGTCTACTAGGATACTTTCATGTCGAAAGTACACATTAGGAATAGGTTCATCATATTGGACCATTTTTTATCTTAGGCTTAATATTATTCATAAAATCGAATAAATTTTATAAATATGGCAATGTCTCCTAATTAAATTAATACGTAGGATTCCTACCAAAATGTGAGGAATTTTACGGATTATTTTAATAGCGAGATATCTTTTTCAAATAAGAAGTTGGGATTTTTCAAATTTGGGAAAATAAAACCTATCATATTTTACATGGTTCCCTAGTGGGATATGATAGAGAATTTGTGTCCACTTGGTTCCCTAAGAGGGTATGAATAATTTTATGATTTGTAAATGTACTAAATTCAACTTTCCTCGAAATAATAAATTTGTTTAATAAAATATTACCAGGATTCTCATTAAATATCGATTATTGAAACCGAATGAAAATCAAATTTATTTTAACACATGATTAATAAGGTATCGATTACCAAGCATCACGAGAAGGTCGATCCTTACTTGTGATTGTAATTGACTCTCAGACCCTTTCAAGCAATCTCTATTATGAGTGTAGACCTCAGTGTTTATTTTTATGGGTTTTGTAATCCTTAAAATATAAACTCCGGTAGGAGTACAACCTCACTTATCCAAAGCAGATTGATGGCGACTCCAAAAAAAATGATTGTTTTGTAATGACTATTCAGAGAAGTCGGGTGAGCAATTGATCTTGATAACTCAGTCCCCAAAAAAATAAAAAATAATAATCATGAAATAGGCCCCTAGAAATAAAAAGAAATAATTATATATAGATATTTATATAGAAACAATGGATACGTTCACCATTTTTAGTCGGGCTGGTCAGGATTCTATTCGAGCCATGTTGCGATACATGCAAGATTGCTTGAAACGAGCCAAGCTTTCCTCCAGTAACAAGAAAGATGATAAGCTAGAAAAAGAAACCCTAAAACTTGGTTCAATCATGATTTCTGTCAAGGCAAAGAGGTGCTAAAAGCAGAAAGGGTTGATTTTCGTGGACATCGCAATCTCAGGCAAAAAGATAAGTGCTCTAATTGACATAAGAGCGTCAGATTTGTTCATGTTCGAAGAGGCAACTATGAAACTAGATCTCAAAGTTAAAGGGACAACAGGATGGATCAAGACATCAACTCAAAGGAGGTCCAAACTTAGGTGTTGCAAAAGGAGTGGACCTACAACTTGGAGACTAGAAAGGCAAGGAAACCGTTGAGGTTATACCACTTGATTACAACGACTATGTGGTCGGCTTAAATTTCCTTGACCAAATTAATGCCTTCCTTGTGCCATTTTCCAATTGCATATGTACTTTGGATGCTTGGGTGAATCAAGAGATAGATGTCAAAGCCAAGGTGTTGTTTACAATCTAGCATGCCAAAGGTGCGCATAGGGAATAAGTCACCTATTTGGTAGCCTTAAAGTTTGATACCCTCAAAAATCCATGGACTAGACCCTCTTAGAGGTGCTGGAGGTGTTACAGTCTTTTAATGATGTGATGCCTACAAAATTGCCAAAGAGGCTACCAACCAAAAAGGTGGATCACAAGATTGAGTTGGAGCCCAATGTCGAACCACCAGCCAAGGCCTTGTAACAAATGTCACCGCAACATTTAAAAGAGTTGCAGAGATAGTTGAAGGAACTTTTGGATGTCGAGTACATTTGACCATCCAAAACCCTATATAGTGCACCAGTATTGTTTCAACTCAAAAATGATGGTTCCTTAAAGTTATGCATAGACTATCAGACACTTAAAAAACTCACCATGAAGAACAAGTCCCAATCCTACTTATTGCAGACTTATGTGATCAGCTTGGAGATGTGAGATGGTTCACTAAGCTTGACTGGCGATTAGGGTACTACCAACTGAGAATAGCAGAGGGAGATAGCCAAAGACAGCGTGTGTGACATATTATGGCTTGTATGAGTTCCTTGTAATGCCTAATGGTTTGATTAATGCCCTCGCAACATTTTGCACCTTGATAAACAAGGTACTTTAACCTTTCCTAGATCATTTTGTGGTTGCTTACCTTGATATTATGATCTACATTAAGTTGTTCAAGAAGCATGTGCTGCACTTGAGGAAGATGTTCAAGTGTTTACAAGAATGAGCTCTATATGAAATGAAAGAAGTGCTTATTTGCCCAATGGAAGGTGTTATTCCTAGGCCACATTGTGGTAGGTGGCAAGATCTGGATGGATGTAAGCAAAGTTTGGGTCATATTTGATTAAGAACCACCAACTAAGGTAACGGAGTTACGGTTATTTCTTGGGTTGGTGAACTATAGATGCTTTGTCTCCAACATTACCACACCATTGACAGACTTATTTAAAAAGGAGAAAGTGTGGGATAGGAGCCTTAAGTGCCAACATACTTTTGATCAGTTGAAGCATGCTATGATGGAGTAGCCTGTACTTGCCTTTTCAGTTCGTACAAAACCATATGAGGTTCACATGGATGCATTAGACATTACGATTGGAGGAGTGCAGATGCAAGATGGACATCTACTGGCATTCGAGAGTTGTAAGCTCAATGAGATTGAAAGACAGTATATGGTCTAAGATGAGGAGATGACGCAGCGGTGCATTGCTTGTGCACGTAGAGACATTACCTGTTAAGGGTCCAAGTTTATCGTATTTACCAACATGGAGACATCTAGAACTCAATTTTAGAAAAATTACTAAAATACCTCTATAGTATACCTTTGATATTAAAGTATCCCAATAACCCTAAAGGACATGAAAATGATCATGGAAGGTTGAACCTATCCTAAATGCACATCTTCAGCATAAAAGCATCCTGATGACTACCTAAGACTCGGCTCTAGCGAAATTACCAAAATGCCTTCAAGGTATACCTTTGACATGAAAGTATCCAGTCCCCTAATGGACACTAAAATGATCTTAGAAGGCTAAACCAATCCTAAGTATTCACCTTCGATGTAAAAGCATTTCATGAGAAAAATTACCAAAATGCCCCTAGCTACACTTCGATGTGAAAGTATCCCAGTAACCCTAAAGGACACTAAACTCATGATGAAATAATGAACATATCCTAAATATGCACCATTGGTATAGAAGCATCCCAGTTACTATTTAGGACTCGATTCAAACTAAAATTACATAAATGCCCTTAGGGTATATCTTCAACTTGAAAGTATCACGGTAACCCTAATGGACCTGAAAATGATCTTGGAAAGCTAAACCAATCCTAAAAATTCATCTTTGGCATAAAAGCATCTAGTGAAAAATTACTAAAATGCCCTTAAGGTATACCTTCTACATGAAAGTATCCCAATAACACTAAAGGATGCTAAAATGATGATGAAATGATTTTTCTACCTTAAAGGTCAAAATTAACATGCCAAAATCGACTTAAAATCCAAAATTTGTAATTAAACCCTTAAACTTTTAAAAATTACATTTTGTACCTTACGAAAAACTGAGAGAATACGAAAGGTTTTGAAAATGTCTATATCTTTATGGAAGACCATAGGAATAATAAAAATATTTAAGTGTGATAAAAATGACCAAATTACCCATAAATACTAAAATTTGCTATGTAGCCCTTAAACTTTCTAATTTTGCATTTAGGTCCCTACATAAAAACTACAAAAAAATCATCAAACACGTGAAAATAAACACAGCAAATATATTCATGAAGATACGGCCAAACATCTTGGCCTTGAAACAAATTTTTTCAACATTTTGCAAAATAGTCCCTAAACTTTTCTAATGTTTACATTTAAGTCCCTACAGAGAAAAACTACAAAATCTCACCAAAAATCATTAAATCAAGTGAAAATTAACACAAAAATCATGGGAAAAATATTCATAAGGGTTCGGCCAAGCACCTTTGGCCATAAAACACATTTTTTATGGATTTCGCGATTTTGTCTTTAAACTTTCCTAAAATTGCAAAATGACCCCCAAAATGTTAAAACACTTAAAACATGTTCAAAAACACACAAAATCAGCTTCCAAACAGTCCATGAAGCTCTTGGCCAACCAAAAAATGGTACAAAAAAATTTATGTATTTTGCATTTTAGTCCTTGAACTTCCTAATATTTACAAAATAAGCTAGATAAAATTAAAACATCACAAAATCAGCCCCTAAACAATTCTACCAGCATGGTATTTCAGCAAGAAATCAACCCTATACATTCACCTAGTCATACTAAGTCTAAGTCCATAACCATTCATTATGCTTCAACAATTTATAGCATAACTTTGGTTAGCTAATATCACATGGTAATCATATGCATTCAATGTATAAATGTATGTAAACAAGTTTATTACATTTAACAAAGCATCTGTAAGAATCAACCAAAAGATTAAACATATTTAATCTAATTCCTAACTTTTAGGATACTTAACTTAAAACGAATACTTACGTAACTCTTAGGTTATTTGTTTCAGCAATGGATAAACACTTAATTGGAAGCTTTTGTGTTTCCAAAATTGAAATTTTTTAAGATTTAAAATCACGGTAATTCATGTTAAGAAACAATTTATAAAATTTATTTCAAAGTTTAATTCTTTACTAAAATGCCTATTTTAGAAAACTCAATTGTCTTAAAACCTTCCAATTTTGTTGAGCCACTCCTGACTATTAGGAATCTCATTTGTTAGATAATGGTTATGTAATCCAACTAGAATTAACTCATAAATTTTAGGAATCGAATTCCTAACGGTATTTGACTGTCACCAGAAACTAATTCCAACGGAAGTCAACCTCTAACGACTAGTGTCCCTAATATAGGTGATCTCCCTAGCCATGCGAATGGCCTTTGATTACCACCTTTGAAGGATGACTAAGGACTACTTTTACGTGCTACCAACATGTTTTAGATGTTGACAAAAGACCAATCCATAGCAACAGCCAAAACAACAACAAATTGCCATTCATAGGTGCGGTTTCGTAATGAAACGAGTACGGCAATGTTTACCGTAAATTCCAACAATTAAATCAATCTGGAAATCGAATCTCATTCAAGTTACTTGCTATCCTAGGATGCTGTAAATTTGTGTAATGTTTCCACAAGGATTTCTAGGTGCTTTCAAACAAAAGATCTTCCAAAGTTGCTCGAAAATTTCAGCTTTGAGATTTCCATACACTCAGGCCGAGATTAGCTTTCTTTGAGTCAAAATAAATATATAAAACTTAAATTTAATTTGTATACATAATATATTGAAATACTAAAATATAAAATATATAAAAAAATTAATTTACAGGAAAGACAAATAATAAAAAAAACAACCTAGTTAACGCCTATTAGGAGGGCTAACAACAACGATTTTCAATGATTTGATACATATTTAATCCAAATCAATTTAAAACAATTTTTATTGATCTAAACAATTTAATATTGATTAAAATGCACATTTAGCATGCTATCTAAAATTAAACAAATTTTTATAAAAATGATTTTATAAAAAATTACATGGCCAAAACATAGAGATAAATGCATATGACATCACAATGTCAATTACCATGAATTAGGCTAAACGTACTACACGTAATCCGCAACCTATAAGCTCATGATACCACTCGTAGGGAATCCGTATTCCCAGTATAATCTGGCCTCATGCAATAATAGCATTTAAAATTAATTAAATGGCAAAAATACACAGTACAAATAATAAACATAAAAATAGCCGAACTTCCCATAGATCTTTAGGAGGGATGCCAACATGTAGTTAAAATAAAATCAGAGTTAATATAATTAAATCATACATCTGAAAAAGGAATTACCTAACTCAGATATCGTAATCTGGAATTTAATCTAATCCAAAAAAGCTTGAAGGTATGCGGCTTGGTGTCTAATCGGATCTATGAGGTCACGAGCAACACACTTGTCTTGCCTCCAACGCTCATCCACACGAATGATAATGGAAGTCTTATCAAGGATCAGTTGTTCTTTGGTGCTAGCAAGAAGACTCAACGAGTCTCAACAAAATGATGACTGTTGTCCTTTTCTTCCTTCACTCAATCCGAAACAATTCCACGATAGTTTTTTCTCTCAAAGGAATAGAAGAATGGCGCAACTAGTGAAGGAAGGAAATGGCGGCAATAATGGTTTTTTTTTTTTTCTTTTAGGGTGGCAGAAGTAAGAGAATTTTTGAGAAAAATATTTTTCTTGAAAATCTACTAACTCCTAAAAAGTGTTTTGGTTCAAAAACATAACTTAGTCGTCCATCCCTTTTCTTTTTAGCCAAATTGAACAAGAAATTCTCTAGGAGTTGTGATCAAAATTAAACTCCTTACATAGGTGAAACACTTTCACCTTAAGCAACTTCAATTTGATTTCAGCTTTGGTAGCTAAACCTAGTCAAAAAATAAGCTATAAGGAACTCGGTCAAGACACCATGAACCTAGATATAATTCTAGCTTAGTGCACCATGGATTATTTAGCTAATTAGGTCTCTTTGGAGTTTAATCTAAATTAAACTCCTTTAATTATGAAATAAATAAATTTTATTTATCTGATATAGTTAAATATAAGATAAGTAAATAAAACCCATTTAGCTAAATTAAATTATCCTTTTATGAATTTTTATCCAAATAAAATTTATGAATAAAATTAAAACCATTTTAATTTAATAATAATCTTATTAAAATTAATTATCTAAATAATTAATATTTTGATAAAAATTATTAAAGAATTTCAGCTAGGATAATTCCACCATATAATGTCTTTATTTAGACATAGTATCAATTTAGACATTATCCATCTAGACATGGAATGTATTAATTTAGACATTATCCAGATAAGATAAT
>JBBYHK010000009.1:6922929-6937135 GCA_038382065.1 Adansonia grandidieri
TTGCGGACTTGTTTCAAGCAAATATAACACTCCTCAAATGATATGACCTAATATCTCAAATCTGAGGACTAGTTACACAACTAGTACATGAGAACATATTCTATAGACATTTAACTAAGTAATACCAAATGGAGTTCTCCTACGAGCAATGTTCAGTGAACTTGCTTTCACAAAATAAGCACCCATATGTTATCCCCATATATCCCATATACTTCAACTCATAAGACTAGTTGCATGCATCATATGCATAGAGAAACATATATTAATCTTTGTGTATTGTCAATGTCCTATCTTGAAAATACAATGAGAACATTTTTTAAAAACACAACTTTAATGCAAAAGGATATCTTAATTGTTATTACGATTCTTTTGCAAGGCCATTGCGTTTCAAGGACTTTATCCAATTAGTGTTTGCATGAAAATCAATCACACTACTCATGAAGGAAAATTATTATCACTATGATATAGTAACATGTATATAGTTAATTGACTATATACCGCATATCCCAATCTGATTAGTTCAAAGGCATACACCAACAGTCCTTCGCTCTACCAACTAAGCTAAGCTCCGTGGAGAGGTGTAATTCAACATGCTCTTAAGAATCACTTGGTATCTTTATCTTCTTCCTTTCTAAATATACTTGGTATATTATGATAATTGAATAATATAGTAACAAATGCATTAAGAAGTTCCACACTTCCATACCAGCAACCAGCTTATTTCACATCACGGGTGTTCTAAATATTTATATGCTATACGCAATGTAAGGTAATATCAAAAACGTAGAAAACAAAGCATATCGAGCACTTAAGGTTATCTTATCTGGCTTTATAGAAATATATTTATATGCTACGTGCAATATAGCATCAGAGTCAAATGTAGGCTATTTGAGTTCTTCAAAGTCTTGCCAACCACTTCGAGCAAATTTTCCTTTTTCTTCTTGGATTTGTGGGTGGCAGTTTCAAGTTCAGACAAATTAGTCTTCCTTGCCACTTTTCTTTTCACCACATTTCAAGAATCGTGAGAACCAATAAGCAGAAGATTTGGGATGGCGAGTGAGACCATTCTTGTAATCTACATAAACCAAACCAAAGCGCTTGGTATAGCCTTGAGCCCACTCAAAATTGTCTAATAGTGACCATGCAAAGTATCCCCTCACATCTACTCCATCCCTGTACAGATAAATAATAACAATAAAAAAAACTTTTTCATGCATTCTCTATAGATTACATTGACCCCATTCAAATAGAATAAAACTCTAAAAAAGTGTAAATTAGTAAATTTCATCTATATTTAGTTCTAAGTAACATCCAAACATTTGGACTTCATCCAAATAATGTTGTTTTTGATATATATCAACTTTTAAACTCTAAAAATTTGTGATTTTGGTGGCTAGCCATTAGTTTCTGCTTTACCTTTTTATTTAATCTTTTAACAAGATTGTGGGTGGCAGGTTTTCTTTATTGGTACATAAGCAGAACCATTAGTACTTGATCTCCTCCCCATCCAATGTAAATTCCATCCCACCCATCTCAATTCTTGAGCTTGAAATTTTCAAGAAGTTCCAATCACTGGAGTATCCCCCTAGAGACTCCCAGGATTATAGTTGATTTAACTTGTAACATATGCATGTGATACAAAGATTAAAAGGGAACCAACTCACTTGATTGCTTGAGCAACTGCGGCAAGGTATCCCTTAAAGTAGTGAACTCTTAATTTGTCATCAAGAATCTCATGGACAGGCAAACTGTTATCATCTTCGTCATCCATCCCTGTTAAAATTTGACAGCAAAAGTTCAGGGAAAGCGAAGATAAACCAAGCTTGTTTAGCCATTAAGGATACCACTTGATTCTACAATTGTATGCCGTCCAGAAGGCTATACACTAGCCTGTCAACTAGCTGAACCAGAAAAACACTGCATCTATGAGGTGGCCAGACCAGCTCATGAGGAATGTCCTAAGTTGTTAAAATGAAAAATGTCTTCCAGAAGTACAAAAAAGAATTTTATATAGGGTATCACCAAATAAACTACCATGGTAGAAACTGCATAGATGAAAAATAGATGCAAAAGTAAAACAAAAATCATAAATTGATTATTATCTCAATTCTTAGAGTCAAAGAGCATACCATTCTCAGTGACATATATTGGGGGATTATTGTATGTTTGCGCTATGTAATTGAGAACCTTCCGGAGGCCCCAAGGGACAATGTAGAGCCATTCTGATGCTGCCTGCCATGCTTTAATACTTTCAGCATATAGAAATGAGAGCCTAAAGAAAGAAATGTGTTCTGTATAAAATATACGTGGATGACAAAGGGACAAATATATGCACCTTTGCACCAATCTTCTCGCCCCCTTCCCATTCAACTGATAATTAATAAGAATATTAGTGTACAAAACAGAGATAAACAAAAATACACATAAATAGAAATTATTACCGATTCTCTCCATCTCTTGTGCTTTATAGAAATAACTTTCTTCAGAACCGCTGGTTGTATGAGAAATAAACCTTGATGTATAATGATTAAGACCAACAAAGTCCAATGAGTTTATAAGAAATTTTTTTTCTTCCTCTGAGAACTTGGGAAGTCGATCTCCTATTCTTTCAACCATAACTGCAGGATATTCTCCATAATATAATGGGCACAAGTACCTGTAGCAGTAGTAACGAAATTAGGTGTAAAAGGTTCTCAGAATTTTGGGTGGAGGGGGGGGGAGAATATTGCAAATAGGATGTATTTTAGATCAATTGGGTGGCTTGGGGATGATGTACATAAACTGTTTTATAATATCTCGATTGAAGAAGACATAAATAACTCCTTTTTTAGCAGTGCCTGCATTTTTAATTGCTCAGTGGCCTTCTTGCCATAAAACATCAACATCTATATAAGTATCATCACCTACCTCAGCCACAAGAGATTCCTGACCCAAAACATCATAAATTTTACGCATAACGTTTCTCAAATACAAGAAAGGGAACATTTTCCATTTACATTAGTGAGGAACAGTTGCATTATTCTTCAATTGATTTTGCCAGACCTAATAACTTAGAAAGTACATGACAGCTGGACAAAATGACTATTTACAGCTTTATCTGTTTATGGGTTGAAACACTTGCACTTTATGGTTACATGACAAACTTCAATTAAGGAAATTTAAAGGCAACAGAGCTCCAATGTAGAGAACAACTTGGTATGCTGAATGTGTAGTGGCTTTAATAATAGTACAGATGATGGAAATAGTTAAAACATAGTGTTACAAGTTTAAACAGGTAAGTTCTTCATATTATCTTAGATTTCATGAATACATGTCGGAGCAAGATAGAGAAAACATATACTCAGAAAGCCAAGTAGACAACTTCCATACATCAAATTTGAATTTTCTTCAAGTGAACTAAAGCAAGCTAAACCAGGAAAAAAAAAATCCAAGTAAAGATTTCATGTCAGAACAATAAACTCTTGTGTTTATATATGTGATCAATAAAATTAAATTGTTATCTGAAGAGAAAAGGCATTGAACATAAGCTGAAATACCATCCAAGTTGAAAATCAAGGCGCCTTGCTGCAGCAGATTTATCTTCAATTTTATCGGAATTAGCCTCTGCCCATTCACAATCTAGCACCAACCCAATTTGTCCCCCTTGCTTATCCTGGAACAACAAGTATAGCGACAGCAGCAGTGGCAGAAAGAATGTTATTCTAGTCATTATACAGATCAGAGGATTTTTTTTTTTTTTTTTTTTTGTTCACAGAGAACTGCAAATAACAATCATTCTGATGATCACGAAAGGAAAAATCTTATCAAATATGAAATGACTACTATGGAAAAGTAATTTGTAGTATGTCCTGAATGTAAATATTTGCCTTCGTTTGAACAGTCTAAGAGAATGGACAAGATAAGCAAAAGAGAGAGCTGGATTTACAAAGGTGGATTCAAGCATGTAACACATTTAAAATTTACATAACTTTGGGCTGAGCCAAGCGAAAAAATAAAGTTGAGAGTTCAAAGCCTTATTATTTACAAATTACAACATGTTGTATCACATGAAGAATAATAATCAGTATGGAACCTTAATTTCAATTGCTTAGATGATGTGACCACATTCAAAATTTTATACGCCTTCCAGACCTATATCAGAAGAAAATAAGTCCACAACCTAATGCTGGTATTTAAACATTTATTCTTTTGGAAATAACAAAGAAACAAAAAAAAAAAAAAGTCAACACCACTAACTCAAACAGTTTGCTCGGTTAGATCCCAAGGCAGTCTTTTCTCTTTTGATGGCAAGCAGTTGATTTTTCTTCAAAAAAAAAAAAAGAAGAGAATGAAGAAAGGAAATCAAGAAGAACAAGGGTTGTTAAAAACTGTGTCCAATGAATTCCTTTAAAGATCAAAGGCCATTTTTGTTTTGGTAGTTTATTGATAACTCTAAGCAATAGAGTCATTGAGTCACATTTTGTGCATTTAAAGTTAGCTAAGCACCTAATACCTTGAGTTTTACTTCAAAATTAATTTATAGTTTGTTTTTTAGTTAGTTTAATTTATTTCTTTCATGATTAAAATAGGTAGTAATTTCGTAATTATAAGGTTATGTAGGTGCAAAGCGAGAAGGAGCTTCAAGGTGCGATAAGGCGACAAAAGCAGGCAACAGTGCACAATAGCGAGGCGGACGTAGCGGCACCAGAAGGCACTGCAGCGCCAGCACCTCCACAAGCAGCATTCATCTGGAACCATGGCGCCGGAAAGCTGAGGCTGCAGCACCAACCCAAGTCCTTGTATAGGAAATTTTTCCTTCCAGGCTTTTATAGCTCTATAAATGAGATCTTTTAAGGCTTAATTAAATACCTTTTAGTTTTGTAAACCTAATTTATTTAAGATGAGAACAACCAAAAAAAAGTTTACATGAGGCAAAGAGACACTTATGGAAGCATGAAGACTGATGACCTGGCATCTCTAGTTTTCTCTTTTCCCCTTACTCTTCTTAACTTTCTTGTAATAATTATGATGGCCAAACTATTTTGTTTTGTGTTTTCATTAATTATCATGAACTAAGTTTTTCTTGGGCAACGGAACTCAACATGTAGTTTGAATTTTTTTTTTTTTTTTTTTTTACTCTTTCTCTTCATTTTACTGATATTTTATTTGTTTATTCAATCTTGTGCAAAATGCTTCTATTTGCTCATCAATTAGATTGATTTTATAAACCTAAATAAACTTAGAAAAGGAGATCTAGTGTTTACCCGTAGATTGAATTGCATATGTTCATATTCGTTTATCTAATTGCATAAACTGATTTGCATGTGAGATAAAATTATACTTGCATGTCATGTGTAACCAATATAGAGTTTAAGCTTAATTGGTTCTCTTAATTTAATTCTCATAAGAATATAGTTAATTAGTTGAGAGAGATATTTTAATAAGAATATCGAAAGAGACTTATAACTATAATAGAACTCTAGGATAACTAATTTTCATTAGTCAAGAGTCAAAGAGATGCAACTTAAGTTTTGAGAGAAATCGTAATCTTAGACCTTTCTTTATTGATTAACCACAACTGTCATCATTATTTGTTATTTGCTTTTATTTTATTTTTAATTTACAAACTTCAATGTGTTTTTGGATAAGATTAAGTTATTATAATTTTAGCAACTAACAAATTTGGTACAATTCCTTGTGGGAACAACACTCTACTTATCATTATAAGACACGTGCACTTACACAGTAAAATCCGCAAACATGTATTTGCATAGAGAGGATTTCAAGATGATGCACAACACGGGACCAATGACTTCTATTTATGATGATGGATGTTTATTGGCTCCCTAGATCTTTCTCTAGATCTATTCATTATACAATACCTTGTACTTGCTTCTATATATTGAAACAGCTTTTGCATGGGCCAAGATCTGATGGTGTGCAACCAAAAATGGTTTTGCGGATGAACCTTCACATATTCCAGGAGCAAATATCCCGGTATCATACCCATTCACTGCAGTTTGGAGCGGTTCATTTATTGTGATCCAGTTCTTTACTCTATCACCAAAGTGTGCAAAGCAAGTATCTGCATAAACGGCAAAGTAATTTCTGGAAAATGGCCAAGCAAAAGCCATATCACAGTTAGTATACAGCATGTCATTAGGTTATAAGTGACACTCAAATTAAATAATTTAGCACATGATTTTTCCTGATGTAAAGATAGAAACTAGATGCAGATGATACAAATTATTTATAATTACTTACCATGCTCCCTGAAAGGCCTGAGCAACTTCTTTTGATGTTTATCCAACTTTATCCACGCCATGTTATGATATTTAAAAAAATAAGATCTATATATATTGGGAGAATAGCAAGAAGAAAATGCCCCCATTGCCTCCATGCAACTGAATCCCCTTCCCCCAGCAAGGAAAGAAAACAAAAAACAACACAAAAAGCAGTGGGGGGCAACATATAATATAAATGGCATTGATCTCCAATCTGAGATGAATATTTCCAGTTATATCACTAGAGCTTTGAGTTACGATTGACCATGAAGGTTATTAGTATTTCTACACTCGACATGTGCAATACAGGAAACTTGTTTCTAAGCAAAGCTATAAATTATAGACCAAACGCATGACAGGACTGGGTGATATAACCTATATAAAGCATTTTATTATTAGTAGAATATAACCTATAAAAAGCATTTTATTATTAGTAGAAACATCAGCACGATTATCTTGTCATTTGCAGTAAGCTAGTAACCTGTTTACAGTCCACAGGTGGATTAACAATTTAAGCCAGTAACCTGTTTAGTTTTTTTCTTGAATCGAGCTGAAGCTATAAAAATAAAACTCAATTAAGCTAGAGCCAAGTTTCAAGTAGCAGGTTTGGAGCTGAGCTCGAGCTTCTAAATATTTGGGCTCGGCTCTATTATACCCCTAGTTCCAACTGACTATCAAATAATTCACTAAAGACATAATACTTACACTATTTGCTTATCTAACCACCCTCCAATTGATTCATGAAGATGCAGAGGGAGATCCCAATGGTATAAAGTTACAAATGGCTGAATACCTGCAAAAATAAAGATCTTTAACAAATATTAGGATCATAGCTAGGAGGGATCAAGTACAAACGGTTCCATACCCTTTTCAAGAAGAGCATTAATGAGATTGTTGTAGAAGGTAATTCCTTCATCATTGACTTTGGTTCCCAAACCATCTACAAGAACAATGTAAAACAGTATAACAATTTCGTTTCTCACCAAATTCAAGGTAGACAAATTCTATAAGCTAAAAGCATAAATGGCATTGACTCTTCAAATGCAAATGAAGTAGCCAACGGGACATGATTTGCTCTTATTACGTATGCAGACTGCCTGAAAATAAGAAGCTCCCTAGATAATAAAAAATTATCTATAATATATATATATATATATATATATATATAAGCATGAATGTGAAGAATCTTTTGAATTGACAAAATTAACCTTTATTGTTCATCACATTACTAAAATGACATTAAAATAATATTTAATTATTAATTATATAATAAGATTTAGACTACGAATTAAAAAAAATAGATGACTTTATTTTAAATTATATATTGATAATTATATATATATATATATATTGAAATTATCACATTTTGTTGATAGTATACATTGTAAAATTAATTATATTATAAATAATTATATATAAATTGAAATTATCACGTGTTCATATATTGTAAAATTAGTGATATTATATATATTGTAAAATGAGTTAAATCCAAAAATCATATCTAAATTATTATAATTTTATATTAATTCTCCCTTAATTAGTATTACAGTTATATAACAATTAAACTAGAGTTATAATTTTAAATTAATTCTCACTTAATTAGTATTAGAGATATATACCAATTAAACTAGGAATTTTCATTATAAAATGGATGTATTAACATCTAAGATAGCATTTGCATCAATTCTATTGATTGTACCTTTTTTTTTTAAATTTCTTTCTTTACCTTTTCCTTGTAAGTTGTTTTTTCTTTTCTGTATAGTTTTATTTTTAAACATTGCCTACAATAGTATGAAATAACAATTCTTTTTAATATTGATGCAGATTAAGTGATGATTGTTAATATTTACAACTTACAAAATATCTCAAAAAAATGGAGCATCAATGTAATAGTTCTTCGTAGAGGAAATGTTGAGACATATTTTAATGACAATGGTATTGGGGATAGATTGAAAATAATTTTGATTGATGATGAAGTAGTATGATATTTAAATTTTAATACTTAACTTTCCAATTTATATTTTTCCAAATTATTTTCTAATGAAGTTTTAAATTTTATGGAACCAAAATTCAAGCTGTGATGTTTAATGATGCTGTAACAAAATTCAAAGATCTTTTACAAAAGGAAAAGACTTACACTAATATAAATGGTTTAGTTAAAGATCATTTGATAAGTTTATTAATGTTCATAATAAAACTTGAATTGTCACTAATAAACTATACTATTGTTAATGAAGCAACTTCTCCTATTTGCAAAAATATTTTGTTCTATGATTTTATTTCCTTTGATGATTTGAGAAAGTAATTGACAAACAAATAGATATATTCTCATTGTATATATATTATAATACTAATATGAATGACAGATGCAGTAATATATTTTATTCTTTTGATAGATATTATTGGTGTTGTTGTTAATGCCAAACCAACATTCTCCATTAAAAAAAGAAATAAAAGTAGGATAGACAAAAAGAGGAATTATCATTGTCAATGATAAGTACGTGTTTATTTTACTCAATATGTTTAAACTATAATTTTTACAATATATTTTTCGATTTTAAATTTTGTGTAACCTTTTAATATAGAATAGTGCATATTGCATTAACTATGTAGGGAGATCTTACGGAAAACGAGGGCCAATTACTTGAAGATGATTTTGATGAAAACCCTATCATTACATTGTCTAATATTAGAGCAGAAAGGAATGCAGTGATCTACAACAAATCCATATTTTTAACATTGTACAAGTATTTTAATTATGATTTGAACTTCTTTTGTTATTATAGTATTTAAATTACCAAAATGTTATATATATTTTAATTATTTCAACAATTCAAATAATGTTTAGTATACATTGATTACATGTTATCTATTAAGATTACTATTTAATAGATGATTTAATAAATACTTTATTATTTAATAAATTAAAAATTAAGCACATAATTTGAAAACTAGTATTATTAAGAGAAGGAATTAACGAGTTGGGAGAAAGGTTAAAAACGAAAAGAATAGCCAAATAGCAAACGAGAAAGAATTAAAAAGGACGTGAACTTGATTTATCCTTAGGAATATAAACAGCCCAGGCTACTTAATTTCTTCAATTTTGAAGGTATAGAAAACATTAGTTAATACTACATTCATTGTGCACCTATAAAGCGCAAACACCAAACACAGACCTTTAATAGAGGTATGATATGATTCGGACACGACGACACGACAATTTCTGAAAAATAAGGATACAAGTACAATAGGACACGGTAATAAAATGATATTTTTTATGTAAAAAAACTTCATGTAAATGAAAATATTTATACTTTTCATTAATATATAATCAAATTAAAACACTTTGAGTTAAGATTTCCACAAATTAGATACTACATATTTGTATTAGCAATTTTTAATAGTTTTTATCATTCAATTAAATTAGTTAAATTTTTTATTATTTTATTTTAATCAAATTAAGTTTGAGACTAGTCATGACATTTATACATTTAATTCAAAAAGTAATAATATATATTAAGTAAAAATTAAAAAAAAATAAAAAAAAAAAAAATGCTAAACTGTGTGCTTAAGGCTAGATCAAAAGAATGAATGAATGAATATTTCAATGCTTCTAAAGTTCAGCTAACTGGCAAGGTTATATATGCTAATGTCTTAATGAATCACTACTAAAATTGTGTTCCAGACATGATATGGAATAATTGAATCCTACATACCCAAGGATTTTGGTTAAACAAAAAGAAAAGAAAAGCGTTGTATACTATGACAAAATATATAAACCTACCCATCAGGTCTTTCCTATATCTAGAATCAAAATTAAGGTATATACATGCATAAGAACTTCCTATGCCCATTGTTCTAGTTCAACTGCAAGTCATATATCTAGATAAAACTTAATGAAGAAGAAGAAAGGACTTAATAGACTACTGATTTATTCTACAACAAATTCAATATTATAAAAATACAATCAGTTATTAACCATGTACAAGAATAAAAAAATTAGAAAAAAAAAATTAAGGCATTTCCTAGAAGGGCATACCTGGGAAGATACGAGACCATGATATGGAGAACCTATAAGCATCAAATCCAAACTTGTGTATAAGGTCGACATCTTCCTGTATAACATGATAAATCAGAAAACTGAAACACCAAGTGAACTAGTATCCATTATACTGTAATGTAGAAATTTTTTATAGCTAATCAAATGATAATAGCTCAAGAGAATTTTTTTACCACCACCCCTCCTCTTCTAGAGTCTCTCAAATGCATAAACAACTATCAAACTGATAATATCGGAGACTAAGTTATAATTTCAACACATGATTTTCTTTTTTTTCAAATACGATTCCTGAGTTTTGCTTAAAGATCCACTTCCCAAGATAAGATAAAAAAGAGGGAGGGGGGGGGGGCAAAGAATCATTTATGAAGTCACTTAATAATCAAATAAAATTTAGACTTGCAAAACTTTAACATCTACTTCCCAAGATAAGATAAAAAGGAGGGGGGGGGGCAAAGAATCACTCATAAAGTCACTTAATAATCAAATAAAATTTAGACTTGCAAAACTTTAACATCTTGGAATGAAAAAGTAAAAAAGCAGCATAACATGGCTAATCCTAGTATTACTTACCTTGTATCGATGATAATGATCAACTGCCACATCACCGTTGCTTCCATCAATAATTTTTCCTAGAAAGACATACAGAGTTTCCCAATCAAGTTCAAATAAAAAATTCCATATATCAACCCATATAGTTACAGCGAGATTTTGTCAATTTCTTCTTTTGAATATTATTAATAGTAGTTGTTTTAAAAGAGAAAAGCCACATACCTTCAGTGTGCGAAAAAGAATCCCATATGCTAGCACCCCTCCCACCCTCATTGCAGGCTCCTTCAATCTGAAAACATGCAACAAGTAGCCAAACTCAAAATTCTAAAATTGTTCCATTATTTATAGTGAGCCAGCTGCTACAAAGTCCAGTAAGAGGTTTTTTTTCTTCTTTCTTTTTTTTTTTACGGTTAATAAAAATCCAAGGGCAGATAGGTTGCTCCAACCCCTACACCAATGCAAAATGTGCGCCTCAAAATGCTTCATTGCTGCATTCGAGATTAGCTCCAACAAAGCGCCGCCAGCGAGACTCGAATCCAGGCATTCATACCGAGGAGAGCAAGCTTGAGCAATTGAGCTAACCCCTCGTTGGCAGACCAGTAAGATGTTAAAATGAAAATACCATCTTTTTACCATTTCTTTGACCTATGCTTTAAGGCTTTTTTTTTTTCTTTCTTTTTTTTTTTTTTGGGGGGGGGGGGGTGGAAGGAGGGGAGGGGGAAGGGAAAAAGAAAAACTGATACCTTCTTGCATCACTCTACTTCATAAGTTCATATGATGTCCTTAGAAGTAGACTCTTATTTAACCTTGTAATAAAATTTCAACTCCACCAAAAGCAAAATAATAACAATAAAAATGCGTACAGTCTAGAAGTCTTCTTATCGGTTGCATTTCTCGCACATTTTATCTGATATATTTGCTTAATTGTAGCATTCAATATTATTTCTACCAAACTTATAACTGTGGATTCGCGGAATGTGGATCAAACAAACTAGTAAATATAAATGGCGCCGCGGATTTGTCTCGGAACCCTGACATTAGCTAGTGAGGAAAGCTTGGGTCATTCAAAAGAGTAAAATGAAATTAACAAAAAGGAATAAAAGAAGACACGAAAAGTTAAAATTATTGTGGATGGGAATGCCCACTGAATTATTAAACCTCCCATGGAAAACCCCAAAAGTTGATTTTGGAAGAGGAAAAATTCGTGAAAAAAAATGAAGGAAACAGGACCCCTATCAAGAAATCTCTTAGGAAATAAAGATAAAAGACAAGAAATTTAAGAACTCAAAGACAAATTTCGAAAGGCAGACGGTGATCTGCATCTGCAAGTGAATAAATCGCTTGCATTTTTAATTATTGCACATAGATGATATAGGATGATTATTATTATACCTGATATGACGCAGTGGCAACCCCAAACACAAAGCTGGGAGGGAAGTCAGCTCTGCAAACTTCTTTTTCTTCTTCCCCATTTCCTTTCAACACTTCCTTCTTCGCCATTTTTTTTTATTATTATTATCTCAAATCTCAAACACACAGAAATGAGAAAGTAATGGAGTCACTAACAGTTCATTTATGCACTTCTAATTCACGGGATTGATATGGAAAAGAAAAGTACGAAAATATAAAACGAATACCACAAGTTTTTTCTTGAAAAGTTAAATCTATAGTGTACTATAGGAAGTGCCAGAAATTTAACCTATACGGGTGATTTATATATTTTTAAAAAATATGAATGTATAGTTTTATTAAAGTTTTAAATTAAAATTATTTAAAAATATCTAATAAATAAAAATAAAAAATTAATATCATCTCTTTATATTGTAATATTTTCTAATTCAATTGAATAGATGTAAAACGATATATCAACTACTATAATAATTTTTAAATTATATTTTTTTTAAAAATTTATAAAAATAAAATATATTGATAAAAATTAATAGTTTTTAACATCTAAAAATTTAAAATTAAATTAAATTTTTTTACTAAATATATATTTATTTATTTTCTATAAAATTAATCAATTATAAAAATTTAAAACAACCAAAAAATAAAAAACTACAACTAATTTTTTTTTTTTTACTTTACTTTTCACTCTTTTACGTTGTCATTGTCTCTCCATCATTTTCTCTACTTGCCTCTACCACGATTTCTTCAGCCAACCAATTATTCCGTCAATCAGTCACCATCCAACCTCTCCTTACTTACCCCTCTCTCTCTCTCTCACTCTCTCATCTGTTTTTCACTAGACTCTTCATTTTTTGTTTCAATCATTTCATTAAAAATCCTTTTACTTTTAATAAAACACAAATTTTATTTTTTTTTAACATATGAGTCCCACGAAACTAAACCATTCCGAGGCTAAGCTAGTGACCCAAGAAGCCCACTCAATATTTGATAAATTTTAAATAAAAATATTATATTTTAAAATTAAATTTAAATAAAAATTAAATTTATTTTAAAAATAAGTTAAATTTTGATTTAATCGTTAAAGCTTAAATCTGATTTAATTTATTTTTTAATTATATAATATATTATTTTTATATTTATATATAAAAATAATTTATATTATATAAAGAATAAATATATAATATTATTTTATAAATATTAAGAGATATATTAAGTTATCAATGTTTTAAAATTTAATAAAAATGATAAATTATTAAAGATTAAATAACAAAATACATGTTTTATAAAAATTCTTTAAGAAAAAAATAATATAAAAAAGTGTTGGTGACTACTTATTTATAATTATGAACAAATTTGAATAAAATTTGTTATTTATACCTTAAGTTAGGATAGGCTTGAATAAATATCGTGAGGTTTTGAATTCAAAATTTATTTTTTACATAAATTATTAAAATAAAATAATATTATGTGCAAATTAATTAAAATTTAATATATGTATACATTTGAAAGAGTATAAAAAATTAAATTTAAAAAAAAATTAAAAATATCATAAAATAATAATTGCCCTAAAATGTAAGTGAATCATAGATTTTATTTTTATTTTTAATTTAATTTCAGATAGCATTAAATAGAGTTGCCGTTGTTGTTGTGCTGATTTTTTTTTTTTCGATGGCGAAAGCGACAGAACAAAGAAGCAATAGAAGACCGACCCACTTGGAGGAAAGGAGAAGGAAGGGAAGGGTATAGACCCGGCTCCAGGGATTCATTTTATTCGTTATTCATCGTTAGCTATTCCATGTCTTCCGCTGCGGGTAGTAGGCTATAGCTTCCTTCATTCTTCAGAAAGAAAGTCCGCTATTCTATTCAATATCATGGCAGAAATCCCGGGAATGGGCACCCATCATCAGATGCCTAGGCACAAAAA